>JAUIRK010000977.1:52500-275635 GCA_030549495.1 Nectonema munidae | reverse complement strand
ATAAAAATTAACTAGTATGTAGTAAATGGAAAGAAGGCCTTAAAATAGATGTCTTCTATAGAAAGTATGATGTCCCTTTCTTACGAGCCAATCAAAAATTATGATCCAATCAAAACACGTATGCTTGATACATTCTGTGATCAGAAAAAATTAAAGGCGAGACACATAAAAAGGCATCCGCCTAGTCAGACACAAACATCAAATCTAAAACACATGTTTGCATTTTGTAAGACAGTAGACAAACCTCAAAACGAAAAAGCGCCCTCGCATTGTAAGACAGTAGACAAAATTATACAGTATGTATGATGAAGAGTGAGAAACAATGAAAACTTGATATTGGCTAGTAGTAAAGATGTTCGTACACTCAGTCTCTATCACATAACTGAAGCATAAACTTGAAACAAATGACAACAGAAGAAAAGCAGACATACAATAGATCTCTTGTAGCCAACATGTGTTTTTCATTAAAGTTTGCTGCAAACAAGTATGATGAGTCCTCAGCAGTATTTTTCGACCAACTCTAATGTCGACTTATCCCCTTGTTTTCAGTATAATTCAAGGCGATAGAAAAATGATTAAGATCAGAAACTTCTTAAACTTGCGAAGACAACTGTTATAATAAATAAGATATAAATTTTTTAACGACACTCAGAGGAGGCAAAAAAATCCAGGGGGGGGGGGGGGCAATGCCTCCCCCTTTATCGACGGGCCTGTCTGTACTTAACCTTATAACTTAGGATCTATATTATATAATACCCTGAAAATTTATAATTATATACAGTTTGGAACGCATAACACTTTATATATTTAATTTTTTCAATAATCATGGCTACTTTTTAGAAAATGTCAATCAAAATTTTGATTGATCAAAAATATATCTAATAAAATATACCTTCAAATTTTACATAAAATATATGTTTTTATACTAAATCGGTCATGCTGTTTTCATTTCTGGACTCATTTTTTACATTTAGGATTTGAAAATACCTATAAGTATTAATCAAATTTGCCGTTTACTTATGAAAATTGTTATGTGTTACACTAAATCGGCCATGCTGATTTCATTTCTGGACTAATTTTTTACGTTTAGGATCTGGAAATACCTATAAGTGTCAATCAAATTTGCGGTTTACTTCTAAAAATTATCTCCAAAAACATTCATTCAAATTTTACAATGAAATATATGTGTTATACTAAATCGGCCATGCTGGTTTCATTTCTAGACTCATTTTTTACGTTTAGGATATGAAAATACCTATAAGTGTCAATCAAATTTGCGGTTTACTTCTAAAAATTGTCTCCAAAAACATTCATTCAAATTTTACAATGAAATATATGTTTTATACCAAATCAACCATGCTGTTTTCATTTCTGAACTCATTTTTCACATTTACAGGTTTTAAAATATCAGTCAAAATTTGCGGTTTACTTCTAAAAGCTATATCCAAAAATATTCTCTAAATTTTACATGAAATATTTGTTTTTATAGCAAATTGATCATGCTGTTTTCATTTTTGAACTAATTTTTTACATTTAGGATTTGAAAATACCAATAAGTATTAATCAAATTTGCGTTTTACTTCTGAAAATTGTCTCCAAAAATATTCTCTTGAAATATATGTTTTTATACCAAATCAATCATGCTGTTTTCATTTCTGAACTCATTTTTTACATTTAGGATGTGAAAATAACTATAAGTGTTAATCAAATTTGCGGTTTACTTCTAAAAATTGTCTCCAAAAACATTCATTCAAATTTTACAATTAAATATGTTTTTATGCAAAATCGACCATGTTAGTTTCATTTATGGAAATACCTAAAGTATCAATCAAATTTGCGTTTAGTTCTAAAATTTGTTTTCAAAAATATTGATTCAAATTTTACGTGAAATATGTTTTTATAGCAAATAGATCATAATGATTTCATTTCTGAACACAGTTTTCGCATTTAGAGGTTTTACTGCTAGTGTCAATCAAATTTACGGTTTATGTCGTAAAACTATATCCCAAAATATTCTCTTTAATTTTACATGAAATATATGTTTTTATACCAATTCGACCATGATAATTTTTATTTCTGAAATCATTTTTTGCATTTAGATGTTTTAAATGTCTGAAAGTATCAATCAAATGTTCGATTTACGTCTAATGTCTACAGAAATATTTTTGAAATTTAAATAAAATATCTGTTTTTATGCCAAATGGAAGATGCTGGTTTCATTTTTGGACTGTTTTGGCATTTATGGTTTTAAAATATCTGAAAGCTTTCAGATTTGCGTTTTACTTCTAGATATTGTCTTCAAAAATATTTTCAAAAAAATAAAATATCTGTTTTATACCAAATCGATTATGCTTATTTTATTTCTGTACTGGATTTTGGATAATACGGTTAAAAAATATCTCGAAGTGGCAATTGAATTAGTAATGTATGCCTGAAAATTAGTTCTGTAAAAAAATTTCAAAAAATGGCTGCATACTTGAGTATGAAATATTTATTAAAAAAAAAACGTATTATAAAATCTTTTGAAAATTTGTATGAGAGAAGGAACCAAGTTGAAAACTAATTTAAAAGAGAACATGTGATCAAAACAAATAATTAAAAAAAATATGTATCTTGACTAAATGGAAGTTCTACCATGTTCTAATGAACTAGGAAGTGGTCTAATTATATAATAGATGCTTCAAAAAGATTTTGACTGTGAAAAAGAAGTTCCTCTTTTACAAATGAAAAATATTTAAATCTATAGCTTATCATATAGGATTACAATTAACATTTAGCTAAGATGGGTAGGAAATCTGAAAATTTAGAATAGGTCAGATTTATCAAAAATGGCACAGATGCCAATATGTGAGAATTTAGTCACTATCAAGATATTTTTAATTTAAATTGAATTTGTCCATCTTTTTCCTTTTGCGTAAAAGAAAGAATTTTTTAGATGAAGAACGTGGACAACTTTTTGTAATTGAACAATGAACATCACGAATGATTCATCAGAAAAAAACCTTTGAAATGAGATTGGTTGACAAATATTCAGGCTTGATAATAAAATACACGATACTGATAAAAAAAAGTCTAAGATCATCAAGAAGATTCTTTAATCAGAATGCTTTGAGAGAGGAAAAAAGTAATTTTATCATTATAAAAAAAATTTTCGAACACACATTGAAGAATATAAATTTCTAATGAAAAAAGAGCTACCAAGAAAGGATCATCATGGAATGAATAGCAAAATTACATACTGTAAATTATAATATGACGTAGAGACTACAAGTCGATAACGAATTTGTAGCCAAAAAGATGGAGGTCCTATCGAGTTACATAAGTTACTGTAGAATGAAATATTTTGAGTGAATTATCGATTTTTTTGACATGTTTTATTGATTTCATAAAAAATGACATCACCATTAAATTCTACATGCTTGAAATGTATAAAAACTTTTTATAAGAAAAAAAAATTTAATTTTGACATGGGCTGTCATATTTAAATTATTTTGTCAAGTTTGACTAATTTTTTTTTATAAAAAAAGGAATATAACCAGTAAACACAGCCTACTTGAAAATGGGTATATGTGTGTAAAATGCCATACACAGTAAACTTCATCATCTCCCTATACTTTCTATTAAACGTAATTCTCTAATTCAAAAAACCGTGACTGATCCTTTCTTTTTGGGATAAATCAATTTTTTGAAAGTTTTGATTAATTTTCATAAAAAAATGAATATCACCACTGAATTCAGCATATTTGAAAATGGGTATACATGTGTAAAAAACTTTATATAATTATTTAGATAAAAAGTTTCTTTTTGAGATGAGCTGTCACATTTAGATCGATTTTTAGACAGGTTTGATTGATTTTCATAAAAAATGAATATCACCACTGAATTCAGCATATTTGAAAATGGGTATACATGTGTAAACTTTATATACTTATTTAAATAAAAAGTTCCTTTTTGAGATGAGCTGTCACATTTAGATCAATTTTTTGACAGATTTGATTGATTTTCATTAAAAAATGAATGTCACCACTGAATTCAGCATATTTGAAAATGGGTATACATGTGTAAAAAACTTTATATAATTATTTAGATAAAAAGTTTCTGAGATGGGGGCTGTTACATTTAGATCAATTTTTTGACAGATGATTGATTTTCACAAAAAATGAATGTCACCACTGAATTCAGCATATTTGAAAATGGGTATACATGTGTAAAAAACTTTATATAATTATTTAGATAAAAAGTTTCTTTTGAGATGGGCTGTTACATTTAGATCAATTTTTTGACAGGTTTGATTGATTTTCATAAAAAATGAATATCACCACTGAATTCAGCATAGTTGAAATATATATGTAACATTAAAAATATTTATAAAAACTTATTAATATCTGAGAAAAATAGGGGGGGGGGCACTTTACGCCCCCCAGCACTTGAGCGGACAAATTTTGCCCAGCACTAATAGGGTTAATAGAAAACAGTACCAACAGTCTCAATGATTTGTAGTTTTGAATAAATTACTTTGTACTATGATAAAGCATGTAAAAATGTATTATAAATATTATAAAAATTAAAGTAAAACTGATATTTTGCTTCTTTGGCCCGTGAGCTCATTTCAAATGTCCCATCTGGCCCTCACCCTGAAAAGATTGCCTACCCCTGCTCTAGACACTCTATTGAAATAATCAACTCTACTTTTGTATTTATTACATAAAATCAAGCTTTCAGGTTTTTTATGTGATGTGACAAAATCACTTTTATTATGCTACAATGACGGAGCAAGCTTCGTTTACTACTGTTGGGCTATTTATTCCAATGTGTTTTTCAAGTCCCATTTCTTAAAATGAAAAAAATATACAATCAACAAAAATTCCTGCACTTACCTCTCGTTCATCATTTCAGATAAAAACAAAATTTATAAAAAAAATTTTCATCATAATTTTAGCAACTACTTTTGTATCAAAAGGAGGAGGATGATGATGATGATGATTATGATAAAAATAGAAATAATTAATTTTTCACCATATAAAATCTAGCGCTTAAAAAATCTTTAAAAAATCAAAGCTAAATGAAATTATTTTAAAATAAAAAAACATCATGCGTTATATTCAAGAAGTGTTGCAGAGAGGACAAGTTAAAAAAGAATGCTTTTTGCAAATAAATCTTTTGCAACGAGAACACTTGCGCGTACCTCTCGTTCTTGGCTTGCAATCGGGTACAAAACAATATCCTCTGTTTGAAGAAAGAGCTTCTGAGATTGCAGGAAATCCGAAGTAAGACAAAGCGCTCTTTATCGGCAAAGAAATTTGAGCAATAAGTGAACGATTTAGCATTGATTGTCTGCATAGGCTTAGGGACAAGCTTTTCAAAAAAACTTTTCTTCCTAACTTTTTTGCAGAGATAGCTTTTTCGGAGCAATTGTGCTGGAAAATAACCCATGAATAATGTAGCTGCAATGTCTACATAATTGGTAAATATGGCCATAGTCCAGCGCCTACTCGGTTTGTAACAGGTATATTCCCTTGCCATTCGGTTGAAACTGTCAACACCACATTTATTTTCATTATAACATAATATTGTTTCTGGGTTGCTTTTGTTATTCGTTATGGTTACACTTCTTGTGTGTTGTGAAGACAAAATGTATACAGGCTTGAATTATTTTTAGCATGTTTCAATGGTATGTATATTGAAAGCGATGCAAACTTACTATACACTATCTTGCTCTCAGTCTCTTGTAAGTTGAGAGTTTTCAAATACTTAGGTTTGAATAAAGCCGGTACAAATCTACGATTTGGATTGACAGTACTGCAAATAGTCAAGTGTAGTCCAAGAGACCACTCTACTAATTCGTGTGAGGTGAAGAAGCGATCTAAATATATTCCACAGCCTTCAGGCAACTGACACTGTGAAATCAATCGCTTACAAACTGTAAGACTGGAGAAATAGTTTTTATCCGTTAGACCAGTAACGTAAAGCTCAGGCTTCATTACATAGAAAGTTTTAGAATCGTTCAAATGGAACATTTTCATTCCATAGTGGCCTGGTTTTATTCCATCATAAACCTTTACAGGCGAACCACCTCTAAACTGATTAATTGCTCGTCAATTGTGACGGAATCAAGTGGTGTCCAAAATCTATGGCACTTATGAAAAAAACTATCATGTAGGTATCTTATTGGTGATATTTTGTCGTTTCTATCCCTTAGAGTACTGTCGTCAAACCTAATGAAAATGTGAATAAACATAAACATACGTCTGCCAATTGCTGCTCAAAGGAAGGGATCTCCAGTTTTTGAAAATAACTGACGCATGATAATTTTTTGGTCTTTATTTTGGCCTATATGAAGGATACAACCAAAATAAGCAAAAAGATCGGAAATTTCAAATCTTTCGTAGCAGTTCTTTAGTTCTTCCCACTTGCAATTGGCATACTAAAAATAAGTAAAAATTTTTCAAAAGGAATTACCTGTAGTTTTCTGCAGCTTTTTTTCTAGTCATATCAACTATATAACTCATAAGATTAACATAAAAAAAAACTTGAAGATGTCAACTCATTTCCACTGCTTCATTTGAAGGTCCAAATGACCTAGATGAAAGATTACGTCTGTTACGGCTCAAATTAGGGCCAATAACAGGGTTTAGAGGGTCCACGTAAATTCAGTTCCATCTGGAGCCAAAAGGCTATATCATCATCATGATTTCATCCCGATATTCTAAATCATCATCAGAGTTATCAAAACTTTCAACTTCAAACTCTTCTGAACTTTGAAAAATATCAGAAGCTATATCTTCAGAGCATTCAGAAAGCTCCTCTTCGTTGGATTCAGTAGAGGAAGAGAAGAACTCATATTTTGTATAGTTGAAGTTAGCAAAGATGATGTAGTGAAACAGAACAATAACTGTTTGCGTATGAAAATCAATAACCGTTCAATGAGAAACTGTAGATAGATTTATCTGATTGTTTATTCTTTCCAAGGATTTCACACATCTTGATTATTACGATGATGCAAGATTTGCGTCACAACGAGTTGATCGATATCTTTAGTGGTCGTTATTCGAGGTGTTTGATGCTGGGAGAAAGATATAAATTATGCACTGTGCACAGCTATGTACAATGTATTGATGATTTTTATGGAAGACCTCTTCTGTTCATAGAGCATATAACATGCCATTGCTGAGTTCATAGTGACTTACATTTCGTGTTTTTCCATAAATTTTTTTATAATATATTGAATCAATTTTATTCTTTTGTTCATAAAATAGTTGGATTTTAAAGTTTGTAGCATTAGAAATAAAAATTTAAAATAGATGGCGCTCAATTTTTTAGGGTTTTTTAAACACAAAAAAATGTGTTTTTTCGAATTTTACCCTTTTTTCTTAACTGTGATAATTCATCAAGTATAGTCTATGAGGACAATTATAGGCTGATATAAAGTAAAATTGTGGTACTAAAATTCCAGACCATGCTTAAACAATTTATTTTGAATATGGGCTTTTTACTCCATTATGGTGGTAATGGTGTTGCATCAAAACAGTGTGGTAATCGAAGGTTATAAGGGGTTTTTTCTAATATTTAAATTTATTCCTTTTTTACTTCAATTTGATTATCTATTCTAACAAAACTTTTGACGCTGATTCCAACGGTGCAATCAGTTTTTACATATCTCATACTGTTCCCGAATTACGGGGATCCGAAAATGGCTAAAAAGTTTAACAATTTTAAAAAATTTGTTAAAATCAAAAAAAAATATATCAAAAATAAATATTTTTCAAAATTTTAAATTTCTAAAATAAAATATAAGCGATTATGAATACGTTGATGTAAAATTTAAAAAAAAAAAATTTAATTTAATTTTAAAAAATTTAGGTCAAAAATGACAACTTTTTTTGGACAAAAACCTAAATAAAAAAAAATTGAATTTTTTTTATAAACATTTCAACCAATCATATAGTTTTCATGAAATAAAACTGCAATTTCAAAGTTAAGTGTTTTGAACTTTTATGTAGAATTTTTGGAATGGGTGCTTTCAATATGTATGTAAAATATTTTTTGGAAATTTTATTTCAGGTATGTTTTTTTTATCATTTTACGATTTATACATTTAAATATATAATCAGGTCTGGTAAGTTGTCTCCCTGGAGGTCTTGCAAGACCGCTGATAATCGTATAGTTTCGATTCCGTATATTTGTATTTCAAAATCAAAGGGAATTATTCGGAGCTAATAATTTTTTGCGTAAACTCTCGGGAAGACAAAATTTCAGCCACGCTAATGTCCAGCCATCCGTAAAACAAAACAAATTTATGAAACAACTTTATTCATTTATTTTTTGGCAGCGCCAATTTTCGCTTTGGCTGTTCCGCGAACTTTTTTCTGCCTGTTTTTACGTTCTTTTCTTTGTTTTCTCCCAGGTCTTTCAATCTTTAACAAACCATTCTAAAAATAGAGTTACATTAAATTTACAATTCATGTTATAAGATTTAAAGGACAATAGTCAAATATTAAAAAATTTCTAAAAAGTTTCCAACCTTTTGTGATTCATCTCTATTTGTATTTACTTTTTCTGAACAACACTAATTGTAAAATTTTGAAAATCAATGCACTATTCAATTTTGTTCGTATATAGCACTAATAGGATTGTCCAAACGATATTTTGATTATGAATCTGCAATTTGCGAAGAAACCGTTATTATTCAGATAGGAACTAATAGTTATCATAGAATTATGTAGAGATCATCAAAATAAAATAAATAGATATAAAGGCTCAAAACGTAGTTTTAATGATCACTATCTATAATGGTGTTAAAATTTTTTTAATTATCTTACTGGTTTCCATTGTTTTTTAATTAAGATGAGTGGAATAAAATGTACAGGTAAGAAGCATATTATATATTTTGCTATGTATGAAGGTATAATATCTATTTCTATATATATATATATCTCATAACCTGTACGGTTGAACGCGGGTAGACAACTTGAGTGTTATCTCCAACCCGTATATTACGATGATTCATCTCCAAACTGTATACTACGATGATTCATCTCCAACCTGTATTCTACGATATTCATCTCCAACCTGTATACTACGATGATTCATCTCCAACCTGTATACTACGATGGTTTCTATTCCATGTACAAATGACCAAGGAGACAATGTTCAACTTTCTGTTCACATTCTGTTAGATGTAAGATTTGATATACCTCATTCGGGGAGACGATGCTACATAAGTTATTACCTATATACATTTGTATACTACGTTGGTTCATCTCCAACCTGTATACCGCGATGATTCATCTCCAACCTGTCAGTTCATATTTTGCTAGATGTAAGATTTGATATACCTCATTCGGGGAGAGGATGTTAGATAAGTTTTTACCTATATTTTTGTAATTTTTTCACGATTTAAATAATATATTTTATCAAAATAAAATTCTGTAATCGAAAATATTCTTTAAAAAATAAAAAAATATGAAACTTTCTGTTCATATTTTGCTACCTCATAGGATGTTACAAACGTTATTACCTTTACTTTGCGATTTGCACGATTTTAAATATATTTGTCGAATAATTAAAGAATCGAAAAATGTTCAAATCAAAAAATATTTGTGGCATGGCAGGTTGGTTGAGATGGGCATAGCACGGAAGCCTCTGGATTCGATTACTCATCGATACGAATTTGTTCATAGTTTGACATAAGCGGTACATCAGTGCCTAGTCAATGAAAATACATCCACTGCACCACTCAAAATTTGCTACATAATTAACATAAGAGAGAAAGGAAACAAAATAAACAAATAAAGCAATTTTCACAATTAAAATGGAACCGTCTGTTCTCAGAATAATTTCAAAATAATAGGAGGCATAAAGAATTAGAGTTTATTTGATATTTTCAAGTTTTTATAAGCAGCAAAAGCCAACGTTTGAGTAGCTAGCCCTTATAATTAAAAACTTATTTAAATAACGGTCGACAGACATTTTGCCACATAGACAATTTGCCCCTTGACAAATTGTCTCATAGGCTATTAGTTTCATCCATCTTTGCTTATTATATGTGTAAAATTATTAAAAAAATTTGTATTCTTGTTTATTTTATCTCTATTAAATTATTTCAAATTAATGAATTTATCTCTTAATTTTTTAGAATTGTCCAGGAGACAAAATGTCTTATGAAAATAACGGGGCGAATTGTCCATGGGATGAACTGTCTTATGAAAATAATGGGGCGAAATGTCCGAGGACCAAACTAACATAAATCAAAGTATACGAGAAAAGATAATCATTGTTTTTTTAATATTTCTGTCTACAAATAAAATTCTGGCAGCTGTCATAAATAGATCAAGTACATTTTTAACAACTGAAACATTTTGTTTCGATATTATATTTTTATTATAATAATCAACAAATTTTCTTAAAAAAAGTCTTTTTTACATCCCATAATTTATGTAAATGGGCAAATAATAATGGTTATACTCTTTGTGGAACTGTCAGAGCTACACGAAGATTTATGCCAGGGGCGCACATCCGGGGAGGGGGGCAACCCCCCCCCCCCCCCCCCCCCAAATCATTTTCTATAAGTAAGAGTTGCTGCTTGTTTATAAAACATGTATGATGATCGCATTTTTCCTATCGAACATATTTTACAGACGATGCGTGAGAGCTATATATAATAATAATAATACGGTTCTAGGAATAAAAGGGCAAGTGGAATGAAAGGGCGAATATCACATCATACCATCTTGCAGAGAAAGAGAGGCCTACAGTCAGCATGATGTATTCATCAATCAAAGTGTCTCCTTTTTGTAGTATTTTTGAGCAAACACATGTTGATGATCCACTAGATTTTCTCATCTTCTGTCTATTTCTCTTTGTCTCCTTCTCTGTTTTTCTCTTACGCTTTCTCTGCTAAAACTCAATCATTCACTCAAGCACTCTTCTTTCATTCAGGCCCTCTTCTCTTGTTAAGCTATCCTATCTCATTCAGCTCTCTTCTCTCCAGTGACGTAGCTAGGCTGGGCCCACACTTCTATGTACCGCATGGTTCCCCCATGCAATGCGATATAAGTTTTTGAAAATTTCTCCAATGAAAGGATCAAGAAAGTATAAATAATGTTGCGCAAATTTTTTGTTTTTAAATTGTACCACTTCTATCAACTTTTTTTTTGGCTACACCACTGCTTCTGTCTAATTTGCATTTAGTTAAATTAAAATAGTTTTCAATCGTTACAATTTTATATCAATGAATATTGTTAGACTCGCGCTAAGAATTTTTTTTCAACAAAAGTAACTTAATCTTTATCACCGCGTTTGCTACATTTTGTAACATTTGAAAACTATATTTAAAAAGAATAAATATTTTTTGATTTGAACATTTTTCGATTATTTGACAAATATAATATTTAGAATCGTGCAAATTGCAAAGTAAAGGTAATAACGTTTGTAACATCGTATGAGATAGCAAAATATGAACAGAAAGTTTCATATTTTTTGATTTTTTAAAGAATATTTTCGATTCTTTGATTACAAAATTTTATTTTGATTATTTGATAAAATATATTATTTAAATCGTGAAAAAATTACAAAAATATAGGTAATAACTTATCTAACATCCTCTCCCCGAATGAGGTATATCAAATCTTACATCTAGCAAAAGATGAACTGACAGGTTGGAGATGAATCATCGCGGTATACAGGTTGGAGATGAACCATCGTAGTATACAGGTATATAGGTAGTAATAACTAGGGCGGTTAAAAGTCAATAAAGTCAACTTTTTAGATTTAACTGCACAATTATATAGATTTACGATGTAACACAAATCTCCAGTTTTATATACTTTTTTTCGTATTTTTTATGTCAATTAAAGTCAACTTTTTTATGTTGGGTCAACATTTTCCATATAGTCAATTTTTTGTTAGGTAAATTTTTGTATTTGACGATATTTGATATAATAAACTTTAACATAAGGCATCTCATCTCTATACCACCCGTGAATACATCAGAAGCATTGGTCAAGCTTAGCAATATTGTATCTGTGCATCACACTTGTATTTTAAATAAAAAAGGTTTTTATGTTATCCTACTAATGAAAACATATTTTTGTGTAGATATGATTGTTGTAAATTTAGTGTTGGTGATGCGATGCAGCACTGTTAGCAGAACTCTTGACTCTTACTTCCGTCTTTCTATGTGCTATACATTTTCTTTTACACTTTGCAATTATTATTGTTCTTCCTTGTGTAGACATTTGTTCATCATCATCATGATTTTGTAGAGTGAAAGTACAAAGTCGCCGCATCCTTTGAGAAGGAGTCATGATAATTATTGCGACTCCCTTTCCATAAATACTTGTATTCATACATGTTAGATTAAAAAATAAATCCAAAGACACCCTTTTTAGAGTGCAACGTTGCAAAACGCGATATAAAAATGTTTTTTATTTTACGTTAAAATTTCTCTAAAAAAGTTAAAAAACAAGAGGAAGGCTCGTGTTTTGATGAGAAAATAGATTAATGGGAAATAGTTTTAGCAATAAGTAGAAGTTTGTTATTAGGACTAAAAACAAAAACAAAGAAATAAGTTTATTCAAAAACTCATGTTTCACACTCTGGATCTTCTTCAAATGACATGTGGTTTTTAATGTTTTCAAATTTTCTAAAAGAATGGCCTTGGTCCTAATTAGGAGGTGGTTTGTATTTTATTTATTTTTAATCGAAAATACAAGGATGCGAAAAACGGTATATCGAAAAATTTTATAAAGATTTATTGTAGAAAAGTAAACTTTAAAAATTCAATTCAATTTCATCTAAGAAAAGTAATTAAACTTTATTACCCTTGCGAGCCTGTATTTTGGTTCTGTTTTCTTAGCAATATCCAAAGTGTCGTATATCAAGGAAAACCCAACAGTCTTTCCACCTCCGAATTTTGTTTTGAAACCAAAGCAGAATACACAATCGATAGTGGTTTTATACATTTTAGCTAACTTTTCTCTAACTTCTTTTTTTGAAAGAGTTGCGATTCCTGGATGTACAATATCTACAACCTTGAAAAGTTTTGGAATAAAAAATAGTAAAAAAGAAAGCATACAGTTAATATATCATAAAAAAGGAAGAATAATTTTACATTTATTTTTGGGGCTAGAGATTTAGTGTTTACAACGCCTATGATAATAATCTAATGACTATTCATTGTTGTAAACACTAAATCTCTAGCGCTAAAAATAAATGTGATCATTTGTAATGGCATCTAGGGAATTAAAGATGATCTGCAATGACTACAAGTATGTACAATAAAGGTAGGAATAAATTTAGTTTCAAAAGAAAAGGAAATTAATCTCTTCTCATCTAAACTAAATTGCGTCATAAAATGCTAAACATTCAGGAGCTGTATTGAAATTGATAAATCTTTTGGATAATTAATTTTTGGTAATGTTGCCTTATCTGTGCATCGGGTATTTTATAAGAATTAGATGAATATTCGACAAATCACAGAGCATGTCGTTTTATTAGAGAACAAAGTTGTCTGATGAGATGTTGAGGATAACAATGTTTCTTACAGGTTCATTATATTCTTAGGATTAAAGTGATCAAATGACACATTGGACATTCCTGACAATTCGAAAGCCATTTTTCGACATCTATGATTTTTTAATGTTTTTGTAGAAATTGAGAATACTAAAAACTACCTTTGCGACCGTTGTAGTCACACATATTAATTTAATATCATATTGAAGCTAATAGAATGCTATACAACGTTAGCTTTTCAAAAAAAATAAAAAAGACCAAAGAAAAAATAGCTTTAAATTGACGTTTGACCCCAAAAACTCATTGCATAAAACTTTGCACATGTGTATAATATACATTTTTTGTAGAAAATCGTATTTTATGCACTACAGTGCAACATATGAGCCCAACTTAATCAAAAATACAAACAAAGTTTCAGTAAAATAAACTTATCAAATTTTTTGATTCAAAATTATTAAATCTAAAGTTATTTATTATTTTCAATATAAGTGCTTTAGATTTGTATAAAATAAATAATGTGAAAATTGAATAGAAAGTTATGACTGTTATATTTACTTTTAAATAAATTAAATTAGATACAAGTACTTTATGGGTTTACGGAGAAAAGTATGCAAATGACAAAAGTGTTCATTAAAACTTAATTTGAATATTTATTTAAATAATCAAACAGTGTTCAGAAGGTATACAGAGAAAAGTGTTGATATCAAAGTTAGATTAGTAAATATATAAATTTTCTTCCTAATGAAGACTTTTAAAACTTGTGTTTCATTGAGAAAATTTAGATTTAAATGTCATTATTACCCGACAATATACTTGCACTGTAAGCTCTCAATCCCATGATAAAATGCACTGATTTTATTAAGTTAAATTACCTTGTTTGTAATTTGATTCCATCAACCTTTTAAACTGGAGTACGTGGTGTCGTGAAGAAGTTCCATGTGGATCGAGAAGGGGGCACTGAGTAGAATCGTTTGGCGCAAAATATTGCACCATAATAGGGCCATTTGCCAATAAGTCACATTTAAAAAGAATAAATAAGTTAGTTTTTGAAATGAGGACTATTTTTTTCTTTTATTGCTTCTCAGGCCTAATTTTATAGATATAAATGTGCCCTTTTCTCAAAAGCTTTAAAAATGAAATATGACGACTCACACTTATTTCATTTTACAGCAACGTCTGGTTGGCAAGAGGAACATAAGTGTATTTTGTGTTCTGAATTGCTAGCATCTACTTTTCTAAAACCCGTCAACTGAAGCTTACGCTGGTAGTTAGGTAAATAAAACTATTAGATGAACGATTGCACAAATCAACGTTTGATAAATAACAGGAATGTTTTTGCAAAATATTAAGTATGGTTTGAAAATATCTGTTGTATGTCTGACATTTCAAATATGGCTTTATTGATTAATTCGATTTCCAACTTTTTTACTCAGATGAATGAAACGATGGATGCTGCAAACTTATCTCAGCCTTGTGTTTACGTACACGTATATGATAAGTACCTGGTAGACAACTTTTTATTTTGCGAAACTCATCAATAGAACAACTGCAAGGGAAATTTTCGATAAAGTGATATTTTTTACAGCACATGATTAAGTGGGAATCTGGATAAGCAAAAATCTCCAGATGTGATTGGTACCCAGTGCACCGAGGCATAAAACTATACCAAATGAGTTGAAAAATGTTCTCAATAAAGTCAGTAAAACAGTGTATTTCATAACCGTTTAACCGCCAATGGTCCACTTTTCACTTCATTGTTAAAATCCAAATTAAAAACAATGAAACATATTTTAGGTTCATTTTTTTACTTAAGTTCAATTGAAAAGTCTTCGAGATACACAAATAAAACAAAAATAAATTAAATTTTTTTATTAAAAATTATTAATTGATAAAAAATTGTGAAATGGTAAAAAAAGTCAATTTTATAAAATCCAAATTCTAGAAAAAAATATTCGAGCAATTCTAAAATATCCTTACAGTTCATGACATACTATCCCTTATTTTTGTCACGAATGTGTTTCTGTAAAAAATAAATTTGAATATGTCGCCATATTCTTTGAAAGTATTTAGGATCCACAAGTGGACCATTGGCGTATCGTGACAATGAAATATACCCTTTTAACACATAATTAGAAAAAACGATGAAAAAGTACATTTTTTCAACAGAGTTGATCATAATGATTGATATCTCTGTTTCTTTAGTTTCATGACGTTGAATGTTGTACTTTCAAAAATATAACCTCTTGATTTATTGTGTGAAGACGTTAGCATGTCACTTTACATCAAATGTAAATGAATTGAGTAAATAATAAAACAGTATATTTTTCATCGTAAACATACAAATATATACAATTGATATCTTATTATAATGTAGGAATGAATGTGAAGTGTGGAATTTGAATCAATAATTCTTGTATCATCAACATTTGTGAAGGTACATGTTCGCAGTACTGTATACATAATGATGAAACGTACAAAAAATTTTGCGCGTGAAAAAATTATAGAATAGATGAGTATCATTGTACTTTGTATCATCAATTGATTTTAGTTTGCTAATATGTTTTCATGAATATGAAGAGATCATAATATAAGTTCCGCATTTTTTGAAATAACTCTTTTTTTTATCATTCTCTTACTGCTCTTGCGCTTGCACCGTTTCTTCTTGTAAAGCTAAAAATATAGCGACTTTTGTTAGTGTGGAGCCAACTTTTTTCGTTACAATACAACTACTACTTTTTTCTTTATTATTTTGCGTTTCATTGATTTTTCCGTCAAAATGAAGTTCAAGCATTTATCTTCCGCTTTGGAGCACTTAGAAGAAGATGAGGTTTTGGAAAATGGCACTCCTATTGATTTAGTTATACTTCCTCCTGATGAAAACAATGTTGTTACCGATACCGAAGACATTGATAAAAATGATATGCTTGATACTTTTCCTCAAGATACATGCGGAGAAATAGAAGTAACATACCCTGAAGTAGAAGAAGATCAAGATAAAACCTGCAGATGGAAAAAAATGAAAAACTTTGATAATAATTTAGCTTCTTATTCACACGTCGATTTTCCTCAGCTAGCCGAAGACGTAGCTCATGAACCTATTGATTTTTTTTCAAAGTTTTCCCAAAAAGAATACATGGAAACACCGGCAAAACTATCCACTTCTTATGCTAATCAAAAAACGAAGTAATTGATCTAGATTGGAAGGACATAGGTATTTTTATCGGATTTGTTATTTTATCGGGGTATCATACATTGCCAAGAAAGGAAGACTTTTGGTCGACTCAATTAGATCTTGGAGTCTCATTAGTGAGACAGGTAATATCGAGAAATAAAGAAGTACTTTCATCTTGTCGATAATACTAAAATTAATTTAGAAGACAAAATGGCAAAAGTAAGGCCTATTTATGAAATGTTAAACGCTAAATTTTTGAAGTTTAGTTCACTTTATGAAGAGATAAGTATAGATGAATCGATAGTTCCTTATTATGGGCCTCATTCGTGTAAGCAGTTTATAAAAGGAAAACCTATTAGGTTTGGCTATAAAATATGGTGCATGTGTTCCTATTCTGGCTGCCCCTTGTCTTTACACATATATCAAGGTAAGGAGAGAGGTTCAAGTAAGATGCCATTGGGCATGCAAGTTGTAGGAAACTTTGTCCAAACAATTGAAAACCCTTTAAAACATACATTCTATTTTGACAATTTTTTTACATCGTACACCCTCTTAAAAACATTGAGCGAAAAAGGTATAAAAGCAGTAGGCACCGTTAGAAGTAATAGAACCGGTAAATGTCCATTGATTGAGGATAAAGAAATCAAGAAGAAAAATAGAGGGTATTACGATTATAGATCAGATGGAATAGTATATTTTTGTAAATGGAGGGATAATGCTTGTGTGAATGTTGGATCCAACTTTTGTACGCATGAACCTGTTGGAACAGTTAGAAGGTATTCACGTTTAGAGAAGAAAAAGATCGAAGTTAGCTGTCCTTTCCTCATTAGCAAGTACAATCAAGGAATGGGAGGGGTTGATGTGTTTGACAAGTTATTGGCTGCTTATAGGCCTAGAGTAAAGGCGAAAAAATGGTGGTGGCCTTTGGCAATGCATGCAATAAACGTTTCGGTTGTTGGTGCCTGGAAGGATTATGAAAGGACAAACACAGAAAAAAAATCATCTCATCTAAACTTCCGTAGAGAAATAACGCTACACTTACTTCAATTGAAAGGTTTGCAAACCAAGAGAAAACCAGGGGCTTCTTCTCATCTTTCTAAAAGTTCTAGAAGTGTGAATGGGCACTATTTAGTGTCCGTTTCAAGACAACAACTACGAAAATGCGTGGTTTGTAAAAAAAATTCACTTTTATGCTGCTTTGCGTGCCAGAAAAACGTCCATCGAGACTGCTTTCCCCTTTATCATCAATAACCACTTTTATTTTCTTTTGTCAATAAATGCTTGTTTTCAAAAAATTTTGATTTCACTTTTCGCCAATGGTCCACTTATGGACCGGTCTGTCATTGCATATAAAACTTGTTCATCATTATCATTTTTTTATATTTCATTTCAAGGTAAGTATATTTAAACAAAATATTCAAGACAAAAGTTGAATAACACATTTTTAATAAGTTCGGCAAGTAAACGGTAGCAAATGCCTTCAACAAATTTGAAAAAATCTTGCTGCACTCATAAGTGGATGGCTTTTCAAAAGAAAAGTTTCGAAGCGATACTGTGGAAAGAAATCCAGCAATTTCTGAAAAGCAAACTAACATGCATGTAGAATTTTCTGATGTCCGTTTTCGTATATTACGTAAGGGTTCACGTAATGTTTCTAACTCCCGAACATTTCTTCAACTTTTCCTAATAATTTTTCAATTCTAAAAATTTCAAGCTATTTTCCAACTCTATGCAGTAGATGTATGACAGTTGGAAGATATGTCAAATAGCATAAAGTATAGTCACAGTGAAACTGCCAGTCTTCCTAATTCTTCAGATTCAGCCAGCAGTAATATAGGGCAAAATGTCGAATTTAATTTCAGTTTTGAAAAGTGTTAGCTGATATGAAAAAGAAAGACGATCAACAAGAAACAAGCAATACAGATGCTACACTTACAACAACAAAGAATCAATTTTCAGCAGCAAGTATTAAAATTAGAACAGAAATATCAAGGTATCTAACATTTACTGATTGCTAACAATAAGAACCCTCTTAACTGGTCGAAAACGAACAGAGAACTTCCAAGTTAGGCTCTCCTCTCAAGAAGGCATTTATGTGCTCCTCCTTCTTCAGTAGAAGGCTAGAGAATTTTTAGTGTATGTGGAAATATATACTGGCCAAAGGGAAACCGTTTAGAACCAACTGGAGAGATGATTATGTTTTTGCATTATAATTTGCGAGTGCTCTAATTTGACTATGATTAAATGCATATTTTTACTATGTACTAAACGAAGTTTTTCTCAATAAAATGGAATTATTTATATTATTTTGTATTATTAAAATGGAATTATTGATAGATCTGTTGGGTCTTCTAGCGCATATGAACAGAACTAAAAAAAGGCTTTCTAACAACCTTTCTCAGGGTCAAAATGAAGCCAAAATTTGCTAAAAAAAAGGTCGTTGGAAGGCACTTATTAGTGCTTATCGATCATATGCGCTAGAAGCCCCGATGTGTTTATATAAAACATTTCCAATACATTGTTATCTAGAATATTGTAAAACTTTAATAGCAATGTAATAAACATTTCTAATCAATTTTCAACTTATATATTAATTAAATATGTTATTTATTACCTGGGAACAGTAATACATATATGTAATAATGACCAGAAATCGGTATCGTATCGGGATAATTGGGTAGAATCGGAATCGTTAATATTTTTGGTATCGTCCTATCACTAGTGTATATATAACTGATCATTTTGAGAACGAATATCTTCAAAACATCCTGTCAAAAATGGTAGTACATCAATCTTCCGCTAAAATGCGACCGGATAATATGCGAATCGGTTAATATGAGGCGGCATCTTGGACCCCAAAAAAATACGACATTTTGTATGATTTTCGAGTCGAGCCGACTCTTCACGAGAAGATGCGTGTCCACAATTTTGAATGTCCCGCCTCGTCTGCCGGGGCCAGAATCGCATTTTGCATTCAGACAAGAGCGAGAAGAGAGGTAAATCGATGAGTTGAAAAACATATGACAGACAGAGGCAGTGCTTCTTCGTAAACTACGAGTCTTGGCTACGACCAAGCCTGTACAGAGGAAGCTGGATGATTTTCCGATGAAGTGAAATAAAATATTGTAAAAAATGCTTTCCTCTTGGTGTACACACAAGTATTTTTGAATATTTATATATAATTGATTATAACTAAGTCGATTTCCATTGTATTTTATTGAATTATCATTTCCAATAAAATTTGCTGTATTGAATTTCGTTTCCTGTTTTCTATGCTAAGTCCGGTTGATAGATACCAAAAACAACCCAAACACCGAATCTTGCGGTTTCTCGCATATTCATGTCTTTCTCGTTTTCAGACGAGATCCAAGATGACGGATCCTAAAATGCGCTCTCACTTAATATACGGTAGGTGTAACTGATCCCAACGTGTGCATGTTAACGAAATAATGGTACTTACTTTTTGTAGATTTTTTTAGAGGTTATACCTTCAATTTTTTTTATAAGGTGTACTTTCTATGTAAGATAATCAAGGCTTACATTAAGTTTATTCTGAATATAATTACTCTAAAAAAAATCAACGTGTGCCACATGACCAAAATTTGTAAATAATTTGATACACACGTTAGATCTGTAGGCCAGAGAAAAAATTAAACCTAAGCCTGTATATACAAACATATGTACAATAAATACAGCAGAAAAATCTAAAAATAAAAAAGCTTCTAAGGCCCTCCACCCTTCTAATAAATTCAACAAAGCAACACATTCATTATGGTTATATCTTATTTACAATAATAAAAATATGGTGATTTTATATTGAAATATCCATGGAAAATTGCCAAGAAAGCATTTAATGAAAATTCAGTTTTTCATTCTAAAATATTTTGATGGCCCAAGATAATATAGAGGACATTAAAATTGAACTTGTGTACATTAATTCAAATATTTAGAGTAAACAAGATGATCAGACTTAAGGGTTTATTCACATTTTCAAACATCAGGACTTTTTTTTTATCACAAGCTATATTATAAGAATCTAGTTAAATGTGTAATTGTTTTACTATTATATAAAATGAAAAAATATTAATTTGATTAAAATTTTGTCATTTAATAGATTAAGTAATGGATTTGTTTATTAGTTATCGACCGGATAAAGAACATACGCTTCAAACATCAGTATCATCTGCCTAATAATTAAAACTAAAACAAAATATAAATCTAATCAAGATCTACAAAAAGAATTTAAATTTAGACAAGGAGTATAATGATTGTATTAGACTTAGTATTTTGACAAATAAAAAATAATTATTTCAACATAGGTTAATGGACAGATAATAAAATTCATTTGGAGATTACAAAAAGTGGCGAGCATATAGAGGTGGCTCTTAAATAAAGGTAGGTCTTTTAACAGTTTGTATTACAAAATTTGTTCAAATAGTGAACTCTTTACAATAAAATAATCTATTTTGGTTTCAAATTAGTCTATCATTAGTTATAAAGCCAAAAATAATGTGTTATTTTTGCCACAATAAAATATAATCAGCTTATATAAACATAGACAAGCTTTTTGTACTCCACATTAAAATATTTTTTTAATTTCATCATCTAAAACTTCATTTACTGAAAAATCTAGATACAATTTTTTACTTAAAAATAACTATAATTATGATAAATTATGATAACTATACATGAGAACAGAAGCATATATAATGTAGACAGTAGTTACAATAATTCATTGATATTTTGGAAATAATTTTTAAAAAAAATGTTTACCATTTGTTTCCTACATAGTAATCTATTTGTCATAAACTTTCTAGTTCTAATGGTTGCAACATTATTGTCAGCCTAAAAAATATTTGTAAAAAAATAAAAATAAAAAATAAGTAAACAGTACCATATTGAAAAAATATTGTTGGATAAAAAGGAAAGAAAAATCAATAAAATAAAAAAAATTTGAAAAATTTTATTTCAGAGAAATTCAAGTTCATAAGCTAAGAGTGTTATTTATCCTTAATTTGTTAATGTAAATCTTACCATTGTTGTCTAATTGATTTTATAGGTTTATCATTTCCACTATTATGTTTTTTTACAAATAAATAAATAATTAATTCTATTTATAGGCAACTTTAGTGTCATCTCCAACTTGTATACTACGATGATTCATCTCCAACCTGTATACTAGGATGGTTTCTATTCCATGTACAAATGACTAGGGAGACAATGTTCAACTTTCTGTTCATATTTTGCTAGATGTAAGATTTGATATACCTCATTCGGGGAGACGATACTACATAAGTTATTACCTATATACCTGTATACTACAATGGTTCATCTCCAACCTGTATGCGATGGTTCATCGCCAACCTGTCAGTTCATATTTTGCTAGATGTAAGATTTGATATACCTCATTCGGAGAGACGATGTTATTACATAAGTTATTACCTATATTTTTGAATTTTTTCACGATATTAAATAATGTTTCTGTCAAATAATTAAAATAAAATTCTGTAATCAAAAAATCGAAAAATATTCTCTTAAAAATCAAAAAATATGAAATTTTCTGTCCATATTTTGCTAGATGTAAGATTTGATATACCTTATACGATGTTACAAAAGTTATTACCCATATTTTTGCAATTTGCACGATATTAAATAATATATTTGTAAAATAATAATCAATATAAAATTCTGTAATCAAAGATTCGAAAAATATTCTTTAAAAAAATCAAAAAATATTTATTCTTTTCAAATATATCGCTGGCTCCCGTTACTTTTAGTTTCCTATATGTATGACTTGATAAAAATGATTAGAGAGACTATCTTTCTATTCTAAGAGTAGAGGACATAGCGTAAACTATCCTAAAACTACGTGTATCATGTATAATTCCATGCGTTTTGGAAATATATGCTCTCGATGAAACCTAGTTATAATAATAGATAACTCTACTTTACCACCCAGATAAGTAAGGTGGTCTAAAAAAGAGGGAACAAATTTTCTGATTGACATTGCTGTTTAAATCGAGGAAATATTTCTTTTACTACATCAGATAGTGAGGTCGTGAGTTGTAAAGAATCTGTCGATGTAAACTCCACAGCCAAATGGAACATCACTATCTTCAATTAGACGTTTACATATACTTGAACCAGAAAAATAACTTGGGTCCTAAAGTCCAGTCACATAAATTTTAGGGTTTAGAGAATAAAAAAAATTTGCATCATTTAGATCAATGGTTCCCTATCTTTTTTCATTTAACGCCCCCCTGAGTATGAACACCACTTGCTACTGCCCCTTTGTTTCCCAAATTTCTAAATTATTTTCAATTTTCCTGCCATTTGTTTAGGAGTGCAGTGAGTTTCCCAATATAGTGTATATTACTTTTACAAAGAAGAATATATAAGAAAAATATAAATAAACAGTAAATTATTTATTTTTAAAAGTTTACGTCTTTAACATTCATGACTTTCTTTCTACAGACGACAAGTAAATCCTCCATTTTGTTGCAAAGAAATATTACATTAAATAAATCGATCTTTTTTTATGATTTTTAGAAAATTTAATTAAATTTTTAATGTGATTTGTAAATTTGATGCTTCATAATTAACTTTGAAATGTCCGTTTCATTTCAGTGAGTAGTAGTTGTAGATCTCCTCGCTGAGTAATTTGTAGTCTGTTTCGTTGTTTTGAGAGGAGTCGAGTTACAGCACTGAAACCACGTTCAACTAGGTAGGAGGTAGGAAATGCTATAAAAAAAAGCTTAACTTTATTCCATAGCATTGGATATCTTGCTGGAATTTCTTTTTGAAACCAAAATGGCTGTTCTTCCATATTTGATTCCAAATCTTCAATGCAGGAATCTGAAAATGGATTGATTAGCAGTTTGGAATTTCCATCGTTAATAGATCCTGAAATTTTGCATTCATATCTTTGTTTAACTGATCGATGTGATCGCAATAAATTTGGAGATCATCATCAGATATTGTTTTCTCCATATGAGTTAAGTTTGGGAATTGTACGAATTCTCAACGGCTTATATTACGTTTAAATGTTAACAACTTTGCCATAAGTGAAGAAATCACTGATTTTGCTTTTATAAGGTTGACATCACTGCCTTGTAATTGCAAGTTTATCTCATTAAACTTTGTAAATAGGTCTGTTAAGTAAGCAATATCAGTTTTACAGGCCTCCAATTCTTCAAAAAGGGAACAATTATTTATTTCTTTAAAAAAATCGATGACTGTATCAAAGAGAAATAAAACCGTTTCAAATAGTGGCCTGTTGACAACCATCGTACTTCTATATGTAACAACAGACGCTTGAAGTGCTCATCATTATTTATGCAGAGTTGTTTGAACAATCGAGAATTAAGGGCATTAGCTTTTATTTTATTTACTGATGTGATAACAATTGATAGAGATTTGTGAAGTTTATCACTTAGATTTTTTGCAAACACATGCTGCCTGTGAATAACACAATGTATTGTAAAAACGTTGGGTACAGCTTTCTTCAAATATGCCATAAAGCCTCTGTAACGACCTATCATTGAGGGAGCGCCGTCTGTTTCACATACAATAATATTGGTCATTGGTATTTATCTTTCTTTGAAAAATTATTCAACAATTCGAAACACTGATTCCCCTTTTGTGTCTGTTTCAATTTCTTTCGCAAACAGCAACTCTTGAACAGCCTTATCTTCTTTAATAAAACGAACGTAACCTAGAAGAAAGGCTTCGTTACCAGGTAATGTAGATTCATCCAACTGTAACGAAAATAATTAAATCTTCAGTATGTTGCATAAAATTTCTTGAACATTCTCAGCCATTTCATCAATTCTTCTCTGAACAGAAGTATTGCTCAATGGAATAGATTTAATAACTTGAAGAGGTGATTTATGTTTGATTACAGTAGATAGGACCTCTTCTATTGCTGGCAAAATAATTTTCTCTGCAATGGTGTGAGGTTTGCCGGACCTGGCAATCATCAATGAGATATTGTATGAAAAACATAATCCAGAATTATCCTTTTTCTGCTGCATATCAAACATGTTATTTAAGGTTTTTTTATTTTGAAACTTGTCTCGAAGAGACTGGAAATATGAAATAACTTTTTCTCGGATGAATTCTTTTTATATGATCTAAAAGTCTCGACGGCCTTATAGCTTCATTTGTAAGTATCTTCTGACATAGTAGACACATTGGATGTTGTATGTTAGTTGGAGAAAGAATAAATCCGTCCTTTAAGTAATACACACTGTACTGTCTACATTTCTTTTTAGATTGCTGTTCTTCCATCCTGATTAATGGGTTTGATTCAAATAATTTAACTACAGGAACAGGAAATAAGAATTAAACTTAGGTTTATAATTATGTGATTTAGTTTTCTGTAAAAAATAATTTAATTAGAAGAAAGTATAACACACACAAAATCTCCCAACACTAGTTCAACTTTAACGGTTTTGTAGGAATATAAAGATATACTGGTGTGTATAATATATATATGTCCGAATTAGTATTATTATATATATATATGTATCTCATAACCTGTACGGTTGAACGTGGATAGACAACTTGCTTGTTATCTCCAACCCGTATATTACGATGATTCTTCTCCAACCTGTATTCTACGATGATTCATCTCCAAACTATATACTACGATGATTCATCTCCAACCTGTATACTACGATGATTCATCTCCAACCTGTATACTACGATGATTCATCTTCAACCTGTATACTACGATGGTTTCTATTCCATGTACAAATAACTAGGGAGACAATGTTCAACTTTCTGTTCACATTCTGTTAGATGTAAGATTTGATATACCTCATTCGGGGCGACGATGCTACATAAGTTATTACCTATATACATTATACCTGTATACTACGATGGTTCATCTCCAACCTGTATACCGCGATAATTCATCTCCAACCTATCAGTTCATATTTTACTAGATGTAAGATTTGATATACCTCATTCGGGGAGAGGATGTTAGATAAGTTATTAATTTTTTCACGATATTAAATAATATATTTTATCAAATAATCAAAATAAAATTCTGTAATCAAAGAATCGAAAAATATTCTTTAAAAAATCAAAAAATATCAAACTTTCTGTTCATATTTTGCTACCTCATACGATGTTACAAAAGTTATTACCTATACTTTGCAATTTGCACGATTTTAAATATTATATTTGTCAAATAATCAAAATAAAATTCTGTAATCAAAGAATCGAAAAATATTCTTTAAAAAATCAAAAAATATCAAACTTTCTTTTCATATTTTGCTATCTCATACGATGTTACAAAAGTTATTACCTATACTTTGCAATTTGCACGATTTTAAATATTATATTTGTCGAATAATCAAAGAATCGAAAAAAGTTCAAATCAAAAAATATTTATTCTTTTTAAATATATCGTTGGCTCCCCTTACTTTTAGTTTCGTATGTGCATAATTTGATAAAAATTAATTATTAAAGACTAGGTTTATCTTTCAATTTTAAAAGTAAGGGGAGCCAACGATATATTTAAAAAGAATAAATATTTTTTGATTTGAACTTTTTTCGATTCTTTGATTTTATCAGTAGAATCTCTTTTACTTTTTTTGTCATAACATAAAAATGCGTTAATCAAGCTAAAAAAAATCCCGTCCTACTTCAAAACATCAGTACAGCAAGATGGAACTCGAAAAAAACTTTAACAATTCTTGCCTTTATTCTTTTACCCAAGTGGAGAGCTTCCTTGGTTAGTACATGCCGCTTTATTTGTTATGATTGGGAGAAATTTTGTTTCAATGATCAAAAGTATAATGAAAATGATTTCGAAAACTTGTTTAAAATATTTAAACCTTATAAAAGACCGATTTTATGCTTACAAAATCATTGGAAAAAAGAAAGTTCAAAGTTGAACATTTCGAGGAGTAACCAATGCGCTGAAAGAGCAATTAATGTCATTCAGGATGCTTATAAAAGCTGTAAAAACAAAAATATCATGTCAAAAAAATTTATTTTGTGTAATTTGAACATGAGATGAATATTGATTTAATAAAAATATTTTCTAAAAAATGTCTATTTTCCGCTCTAAAATGTTTTATTGATTGGTGCGTGAACTTTTTATACAATTCTCCTAAAAGGAGCCTATTTTATTTATCCATTATCAGATACATATTTTTTTAACCTCATCAGATTATAAGGGTACAAATGTAGACATAAAAACTTTGGAAATTTTTCTGGAAAAGTTATAGGAATAGCACATGCTCTTATCTCTTAATACTTTTTAACCAATTTTTTTTTCAAATATATAAAAACCAACCCCCCCACCCCCCCCCCCCAAAAAAAAAAAACCCCCACAAAATAATAATTCCCCCAAACTCCAAAACCCCAAAAAAAACACACATATAAAAAAAAAAACCCACCAAATCTCCCAGCACAGACCCCCAGACGCAGTTTTTGAGGACACAATATTGAAAAAAAAATTTTATTTCACATTATAAAATTGTTAAACCAAATTTCTTTTGAATTAAATTAAAAAAACACAATATTAAAAATAAATTTTCATCACAACAAGCAGTGAAATTTTTTTCAACTGAAGAATGATTCGTACAAACTGTATACAAGTGGATTTCCTGCAAAAGTTACATTCTTTGGTTTGGTTGGAATAGCTTGTTTTTCGCTTTTCTTTTTTTCACACCAAATAGTTCGATGTATCCTAGATAGGTAACTTTATATTCTTCAACAAGCGACTGACATGGATTCTTTTTTTCATCATTTCAAGAGTGCACAGAATTTTTCAGGAAAAATTTAGGCGACTTTGTGTAACAATTTATTTCGCAATCACAAAGCATGCAACGTCTATAATATTATAAAACAAAACCATTGGCCAACGAACACTTTTTCTTCTGCAAGTAAATACTTCGACGTTCTCATCTAATTGATTAACACCTCCTTTAGAAAGATGGATAGTCTCTGGTAGAGAAGATGGAAGTGAATCTCGAGTATAAAAACGGCTGTTCAAAAGGATTACAGAACGGTTTTTCTTGGGCACGAACGAAAGTAACAAAAAAAAATTTCGTTGTCGAACAGATATTCTGAAGAATTTGGAGAACGCCCTTTAACATTTCTGAAAACTTTATAAACTTCTTTTCTGTTACACCGAAGTTTGCCAAGTAGCGTCATGTTTTTCTCAATCCTGGCAGGCTAGGTTATGACTAGCGAAAAATTTATCAGTGGTGATATTTCTACCAGTATTGAAGTATAGCTTGCAAAATTCATAACAAACTTTTCGGCAAGATTTATTTCTCTCTGTTCCTTCTGCCTACCACAATATATTGTGGCATTTAAAGCAAATCCGGTCTTAACTTCACCTAACGAAAAAATTTTTAAACCATACTTTTTGGTTTTCTTAGTAAGTAGGATTTTTCGGATAGTTTACCTCTTATTACTCATCTACTGTGAGAAATTCTACAGGAATGTAAAGTTTTCTCAAAGACAACACAAAAAGTTCCCAAAATTCTCTGATCGCAGCCATTTTATCTTCTTTTTTCTTGCTTCTCTGGTTGATTGGTTGTCAAAACGAAGAGTTTTTATATTGAAAGACAGATTAGACTCGCATTTAACAATCACCAATTGCGCGTTTTTTGTTGATGAAATATTCAAACACAATATACCATTTCCACATTGAATTCGCCCTTTTTCACATGGAATTCGTCCCTTTTCACTTTAATTTTGTCCTTTTCAAGAAACAAATTCATAAGAAATATTTTTGTTAATGTAGAAACCTAGACCTCCATGTTTAGTGAAAATTTATTTCTGATTTGAAAAAATATAATCATATATCATCATCTAACATAAAAGTTTTTTATCTTCCGCCAAATATGACAAGTTGTATTCAACCTTTAGATGTCGGAATGATACGTAATTTTAAATTAAATTATAGAAAAAGTTTACTGAAATACTTTTTAATATGTGTCGAAGGAATGTATAAGGATGGTCAAGCATGCCTGGGAAAATGTTTTCAAACACACAATATTGTTCCGCAATTGGATTCAAGTAATTCTCAACATATTGATGTTGATCAAGATTCTTTAAAAGAGTTAAGTAAAACAATGATGCAACTTGATGGCCGTTTAAGTTTATAAGAACTTCTTGATTATGTTGAAATTGATAATGAACATCTTACTGCATAAACATATGATGACAAGATATTTTGAGTATCATTTTTGATAACAGTGAAAACGAATCAGAAAATGAAGAAGAGCTTAGCAGAACTATAGATAAAAAAGGATGCTTTAGCATCACAGAATACACCCATACTCTATTTTGAACAAAAAAATGTTCGAATGAAGAAATCGATGAAAATCAAAAAGTTTTGAAAAACCTAGATTTCATAAACAATTTGTTTTATAATAGAAGTCAAAGAAATTTACAACAAAAAAATAAAAATTATTTTGATAAAAATTAATTTTGCTTTACTAATAATGTATCTTGTAAATCCTTCATTAATCCGGGAACTTCACAATTAGGGAAAATTATTGCGGAACCAAAGCCTCCGGATTAATGAGGGTTGACTGTAAATAAATAAAATGCTAAAAAATAAATATCAAAGAATATTATTTGCAAAATTATAAATAAATGCTTGCAATTGAATCTGTTACAAGTATTTTGGATAGGAAATACTGTTTTATTTTAATACTTTCATAATACACAAATTTTTATTGTTCCTAATTGTTATTATTATCTGAAAAGATTTAGCAGCAGATATCTATTGATTACCACGTTCCCACATAATCAACTTCACAGCAAACATATAAGTTAAATATGTGCTTGTTTAGTGTAGAGATATGGCTGGATCTTGACGGAAAGATCTAGAGGTTTCTATGAACTGCGCTTATTCGAAGTTTGGCGAAAGTCTGTATTTCTAAATGAAAGAGAAAAAGTAGAGGAAACCAAATGAAAAGGTGGTGGTGAGCAGAGCAGATTTCTTGGTGCCGAAGTAGACCTGCATCCCGACTTCTCAGTACAAAGTGAGATGATGTTCTAATTTCCAGGTTTAGCGGGCATCGTTTACATTGGCATAGACAACAACACACTCTCTCTATGCACAAAGACAAAGGCTTCATTGTTGAAGAGTATAAGAAAGTTTCTCATTCATTCCAAGAATACGTCACTTAAACAATGCCGAGTTTTGATATCAGTCTTCACATGACCAACTGCCGACTTCACCACTCACAATGAAAAGTTTCAAGTGTAAGCGCATATTTATCTACTTTTGGGCCAAAAGATATTTTAATTAATTCGCCAAGTTAGGCAAAGTATTTTAAAATCCCTCACTTCAAGGACAAATTTTTATAACCCAGTTGACAGACTATATGACCTTATTTTCCATTGCTTCTCTACTTTTTTTATATTTTAAATCATAAATAGAAAATATCATATCAATATTAAAACTTATTTCTTAAATAACATAAATATATCACAAAAACAAATTTCCAATAAATTGTAATTTTTTAACGCCATCTATTTAAAAATTTCAAACCAGCACTTTTGTTCATATTTAATTTATCTGAGAATTCTATTGCATAATCATTAGTTATTTATTAAAATAAATACTTCAACTTTATTTTTAGAATTACCATATCCTTCAGCATGTATTTGTTTAATTCATTTAAATATACCAAAAGGACAGATTCAAGATTACATCTAGATGTGGCATATATACAAATAGATTTTTGAATATTTTATTCAATAAATTTTACGCTATCTCAAAAGGTATTTTTTAAAAAAATAATATTTTATGATGATATAAGTCCAGTTATGATATAAGATATTTTTTAGAAAAATAGCTCAATTGCAACTTATTGAAACGTTTAGGCGAGCGTTTTCGTAGTGCCTTTCATAATTCATTTTACGTTACCTTGTTTTTAAAGTTAGTGGCATGCTAAAGCATTGATTCCGTGCAGTGATCGTTATCACTTCGTTTGTCTCTTTCATAACGTTACTAGAAATCGAATTAACCCTATTATTGCTAGGTCGCGTAAAATTCCCCAATCCCCTTAACTAAAAATATACTAAATTGAGTGAGCCATATTCACTCAAATTTCTTGACTTTTCATAAACTCGCTATTGTTACCATTTTCATGGTAGTTGAATGACCGTCATATCAAAAACTGTCAATCAAAATAAAAAGTTAAAATTTTTCAACAAAATTTTGATATTATCTGCAGTTTACGTTATAACTTAGTCGCCTTGGAAATTTATAATGATATACAATTTTGAACACAGAAAACTTATTTTAGGAGCTTGGCAAAGCTCTCATGCATCTTCAACACATCTCGATTTTTCAAGATAGTTAATATTAAATTTTTGTTTTTCAACGCCTCTAAAAAATTACCTTGCACTTTTTGAAAATACATGAAATTTTAAACAGAAGTTCTAGATATGAAATTTAAGCGTGTATTAGATTTTCATTATATTTGAGGATAGAAAATTAAAAGTAATTGAAAAGTGAAATTATGAAAACTAAATTTGAGCGATATATGGGTCCATATTATATAGATTATAGAGATCTTTTTTAGCCGTACCACATTTTTTATGAACCACTGTGGTTCAAAAATTTTACAAGTAAATTTTTTAAAAAATATACCACGCAATACCTATATTGTGGAGAGTGTCTTAGGCTGATTTTTTTTCCAAAAAAAATTTTATCTTTTAAATTATTGGAATTTTTGTGATTTTTTTTGAACTGATCATACCACTTTATAGAATTTTTACGAAGAGTATTCGTTATATTTCCGAAAGTGTGCGAAAGAAAAACTACATCAGTGGCGGATCTAGAAAATTTCTATGGGGGTGGATAATTAAAATTATGGTTCAAATTTTTGTAGGTTCACACATTTACTATATTGTTTTTGGTTCAAAAATTCATCCTAAATGAATCCAAAGTTTTAACAACGCTCTCCGTTTGAGGAACATGAGGCCAGGTGTAGACAACAATAGTTACCGATTAGACGTAGGCATGGCTAACAATTCAATATTGATAAACAGGGATGGAGATTGACTTTTCCATGGTTACTGGGCTCACAATATTTTTACTTTTATCGAGAATCTGAGAGCCGAATTTGAAGAATGATAACAAAAAAATAAAACTTTCCAAAAAATGCAATATTTTTAATTCGTAAATTGCAAAAGACAAACCAGCAAAGTATAATTGTAGGCCTTAATACGTTATTTACGGTAAGGCTTGATATTGTTCGTCTGAACAAACGTGTACTGCAGATAGTAGGTTAGTTTAGGGTCAAAAAGTGTGGGTGCCTGGATACGGCGTGGGTATCTAGAAAGAAACTGTTTACATATCTCCTCGGTCTTAGGTTGTATAACCATGCCATTCATAGCGATTACTGCAAGATTCGACAGTCGTTCTGTATTCATAGTCGTTCTCAGCCACGTGTGTATCCTCTTAACACAGGAAAATGCCCTTTCTGCTTCAGTGCTACCGATTGGAAGGACGGCTAGTTTTTTGAGAAGTTCTCTCACATTTGGAAAGAACATTTCATCAGCATGATTGGCCAGGAGAGATGTCACAGATATGTCGCCTATGGTGCCTTTGTTCATCCAGTAATTTAACCAGCGAAACATCTCGCTATCAAGAGCAGCAGGTAATGGTAACACATGAAACCATTTGTCATGCAGATTTTCAGTCAACTTTGGTAATGTTTCTTTGGTCTTCTGAAGAATCACTTCTGGAACGAGACAGCATAGTTCATAATGGGCACGTTTGTCATCACTGAAACGACATCTCAGTTCACTGCAGGTAGTATCAAGGAATGGAATAACTAAAGTTCTCTTCCAGTAGTTGAAAACTGTATCTGATGGATGGTTATCTCTCATCGTTTGCTTCCTACAGATCCTTGGTCTCTGTTCACGTGAGCCAACAAGACTACTTAGTTCCAGCACTTTACGATATACACGATCAAATCAGACGTCTACTTCTAATCGTATGTCTTGATATGTTGACATAACCTGTTCTATTTTCTGGAATCCTAGGTACACCTCCAAATGGGAACCTTCTAATGCAGTCACGACTGGACGCAGTGGTTCCAACATCTCCTTGGCAATGACAAAGCTTACGATGTGTCCGAAGTCCACGAGCGTATGGCGAAGACCATTAGCCTCTGTTCTAATGGAGGAATCCCAGTTCCAATCATCGTTGTTTGGATAGAATCTTTCATCTTTGATCGGCTGACAGATTTCATTCAGAGTAGCAACTATGTATTCATATAGTTGAAAAATAGTTTCAAATGTCGTGTGCCGTTCGACCCAACGGGTTTTACATAGGTTCTTCAGCTTTGTTTTTCTCACATCTGGTGCCAGTGAATCAATAATGATCTTAAAAAAGCGTTGCCGCTTGGGTGAATTGTCGAAAAGCTGTAAAGCTCACGGCATGTGTCCATCATATTGTTTATTGATGATATTTTGCATGCATGACAAATAACAAGATTTAAGGAATGGAGGCAACATCCTTGGAATTGGGCGTCAGGGCCAAGCTTTAAAATTTCAACTTGAACGCCAACTCTCTCAGAACTCATCGAAGCTGTAGTGTCATAAGCCTCGCCACGGCAGTGACTAAGGTCGATCCGATTTTTTTTAGGGATTCTTTGATTGCTACAGCTATTTCCACACCGGTGGTCCTTTCAAAATCAACTAAATCTAACAACACTTCCCGCTTTCTTGGCTTTGAAGCATCATCAACAAAGTCAAGTATCCTGAGGCACACAGATAAAATTTCATGTCCATTCGAGGTAGTTTCATCAGCTATTATAGAAAAGTGAGGACATTTTCTGATACATTCTCTGAAGTTGTCTCGGATTATCAGCAGCAACATATATCACATCGTTCTGAATTGTCTTACTCGTGTATCGAGAGTTGGCAGGACCGAATACCAGGTGGTCATTCAGTTCTGGACACGTTTTTGCCATCAACCGTAGGAGTGCGACGAAATTTCCTACATTGCTAGATAGAGATTCACTAAATTCTACTCTGTGACCTCGCAGTGCTATCTGTTGCTTTGCACAGAACATTACAGCATCGACAATATAAGGCAACACTGTTTTATTCTTCTGAACATTTTGTTGAACTGACTTATTAATCTGAACATCAACCCGACAATTTATGTCTTTGTGCTGAGCCCGGAGACATATCATGCGCTCAAGACTTATTTTATGATGGCTTTTCTTTTCGTGAGCGTCCAATAACTCTTTGATTTATTGTAGTTACGATATGGGGTGATGACAAATGTCCCACAATTTCTCTTCTCATCTTCCCTGAGAAACAAGACACATGAAAGACACCAGTCACCTCTAAAATCTTCATGATCACTATAGGCCAGCAAATTCCTTCTTTCTAACCATTTTGACTGGAATGATATCTGTTTCTTGTTGGATACTCTCTGAGTGTCAAAATTATGTGATGGTTTTGGTCTCCAATGTTTTACTATGAAGTTAATCTTTTTTGTGTCGCTAAAGTCTTTGAAGTTTTTTACGGCTTCACATACATCCATGAGTGATGGTGCTGCTTCCTTATTTTGGAACAATATTGGCCCTCGGCAAGGGAGATGTTTCCAAGACTTTGTAAAAAAGCACAAAGTATGCTTATTCCATTTGTGACAACTTACTTGTGCGAGTCAGGATTTAGTACCCTTTTGTCAATAAAGACTAAATCTAGAAATCGCTTGAGTGCACAAGCAGATATGCGAATTGCTATCAGTAGCAAAGTACCACGTTTTGAGAAACTCATATGCAGAAAACAGGAGCAAAATAGTCATTAAATTTGAGGTGGACTTTGTATAAAATTATTAGCTTTTTAAAAAAGAATAAAAAATTGAATTATTTTTTAAAATGGAAGTTGTTTGGATGCAGATTGTTTCATTTTATTTCCATATATTTCATTTTTGTTAATATAGTACCTCATAAAAAATGATTATGCAAATTTTTGTCATTTTTTTATTTCAACTTTTCTTTTAAATAAATTTGTAAATTTTCATTACATAAACTTTAAGGGGCGCAAAAAAAATTTTAGGGGTACGAAGCGTCAAAAAGGTTGGGAACCACTGGTCTAGATAGATATCTTTTCAAGTATTTGACTATATGATAAAGAAATTGCAATAAAAATAACTTCAGCACATGTAAAGAGTAAAGCTAGCCACCCAATCCACCCCCTGTATCATCCGCCCTTGTACACATCACTGCTATCACGCTTGTTATTGATTTTAGGGCACAACTATGTGAAGAAAGATTAGCACATGTTGCATTGCGCGTTTGTGAACGCAGTTCTTGCCTCGTATATGCTTCACCACACCTTTACGCGAGTGTGGTTTATTTTAGTAGGTTAGTAGGCCTAGCTGTGAAGCTTAAATTTGGTCCAATTTTAAAACGCGTATAACTTTCGCATTTCTCAACCATTTGAATCATGCGATATACCAAGTTAAAGCTTTTTTTATGGGCTGTCGGAATACATCGCCTATGTTATAAGTAGTTAGAAATACCACTTTGTTATTTTTTAACGAAGAGTATTCGTTATATTTATACCGACAATGTACGGTGAAGAAGCCATACATGGTTGCTATTTCATATCCAAATTAAAATTGAAAAGTGGCAAATATTTATTAAGTTTAAGTTTTATTCTTTTTTTAAATGTTTAATAGGTGTTGATATATTGTCAACATATTGAAATATAGTATAATGAAATCTTCGAAAGAAATGATATATATTTTTTCACATAATCTTGTTAATGTTAAACTTTTGCAGGCATCTAAACAATAGGTTTGTTCTGTAAGTAAAAGAAGTGATATAAATTTCAGAAGTGAAATTATAACAAAGATATAAATTTTAACAGGCACCAATAAGACATAATAAAAATCTTAAAAAACATCTATTTGAATCTTCGCTTCATTGAAACTAAAATATAAATAATTGATAGATAGACGTCTCCCTTTCTGAATATTTTCTTTCAAGCAAATATATGCATTGTCCGTTTACATGGAGGCAACCTAACCCTAATCCTGGATCAGACCGAGACTTTGCTGCATCGTGCCTAAACAACCTCCAACTTCTCAGTAAAATAATAAACTAACTAACTATCTAACTTTCTACCTACTCAGTAATTAAATATCTAATTTAATTAAAAATTACTTAAATTAATTGATAAATATTTGCATAATTGTATTTATTGTTTCATTACCATAAATAGCGAGCTTTTTTTTATGGAATATCCTAAGTAGTAGCCAGTGGCGAATCCAGAAATTACTTACAGGGGAGGGGCGAAATCTATTTAAATTTCTTTGCAATTTTGCTAAAAGTCTTCAGAGAATACAACAGCTGTATTATGTCTTTTAGAATCACTAAATACCTGTTTTCATATTTTTAACATCATTTTGCCATGAATAAATTGCAAAAATATATTTTTTATACATGTGGATTCATACTTTATAATATACCCTGATTTTGAATTTATGAAGATATATATGTATACTTGTTTAGGAATTATGTATATGAAATTGCATTTGTCATTTAAGCGTGCTTTCTCTCCTTCATAAAATGAATCGCCTTTTTCTTTTCACAAAATAATGAAGAATAAAATTTAATAATTAATAAAAAAATGACAAAAAAACGGAAAAAGAATGTGCAAAAGTAGTAAAAAAGGAAATTTAAATCTTTCAAAAAGTTTGATTGAGGTGAAATAGAAGGATTTACATTTGAATTTTTCTTTGTTAGAGTGAAAAAAGCTCGAGGGTTTCCCTCACGATATCAGTACAACTTATGTCTCGATGAATATAAGCTAATGTTAGGCCATTCAACCGATCTTCTCCTGTATTAGAGCGAAGATAAGATTTCAAATTTTTAAGTACTGAGAAAGTGCGCTCAGCGGTTGATGAGGAAACTGGTAAGGTGGCGTAAATGTTTAAAAGTTTGTAGATATTTGGATAAAATGCTTCTTCACATATTTTCAAAGTTGTAATTGAATCGTGTGAAATATCAGGAGTTGACTTGCAAAAAAAGTTGCCAAGTTTGGAACTCTAATTCTAGTTCTTCCGAGCTGCAATTCACTATTCTTCACTAAATAACAAATCCTTTTCTAACATCATTAAAGTTAATTTTTTTAGCAAACTGTGGTATTAGTTGTATTGGGTTTTTCAAATCGATCAACAATTTGCGAAATAATACCATGCAAGAAAGGCTGAAAATGGAACGGCGGTAAAACTCCATTGGAGAGGCAGCTGGAATATTAGTCCTTTTTGTCATTCTTTTAACTATCTTTGGAATACTCAAAGGCTCTTCCCCATACATTTTTGAGCGTTTCAAAATATTTCTCAAAATGAGTTTCGTTGTTTCTCTATTCTTCGAGCTGCAGTTAATCTAGGTTAGCTGTTTTATGATTGAGACTTGTTTCACAGCAGAGAAAATATCATTCGAACTAGATTGTAAAATAAGAGTCATTACATCATTCATCGAAACCAGCCCAACAACAAACTCGGATTTAGTTAGAGAGTTGACTAAGCAATTAGCCTCTGAAGAGGAAGAAGATTTATCCCCGCTTTTGTCATGAAGTACATCAATCACTACAGAATACAAAAAGTATGCTGTGTGAATAGTCTTGTATTTCTCCACCCAACGAGTTTGACATGGAACTTTGAGCCTGTATTTAGAGATCTTATCAGTTGATGCATTTACGCTTCTTCTAATTTTCTACTTTTAACAGCACTCAAATTGAAAAATTTTGCTAAACTGCCAACAATACCAAAGGTGTTTCGAATCTCTGGAACTTCACTAGCTTTAACTAAAGTCAGGTTCAAAGAATGAGCTGCACATTGTACATATATTGCTCGGTTTCCACAAAGACGCCGTACCTCTGTTTGTACACCATTAAAAGCTCCACTCATCGCTGCTGCGCCATGATAACCTTGCCCAACTAAGTATTCGGGAACCAAACCAGTCCATTTTAACACATTCAAAATTTGATTTGCGAGAAAAAAGAGAGTTTATTCATCATACCTGTCAACTTGGCAGCACACGGAGTGCAATCATTGTCCAATTCGCCAGTTGAAAGACTATTGGTGAATCACTGTGTGATATTATTGATAATATATTATCAACATTTTCACTACTCAAATTGGGTGTGTAGACAGAATAATATTTCGACTTGTCATATCGTTGATATAAACGCAATCAACTACCAACAAGTATTGATGTTTTATGAAAAAGCAAAATTAGTAAAGGTAATTTTCGAAGTCATTTTTAGTGGCGGATCCAGACGAAATTTCAATACCATAGAAATCCTCATTAATGAAGGGTCCAGAAAAATTGAAACAAGAATCTTTGAGGCCTCACTCTATAGGAGGGCAAAGGCCAATGCGGCCTCCCATTGGATCCCCCAGTGATGCTTAGATAAATTGTTTGGAAGTAAAATTTAAGAAGAGAAATTTCCGCTAGACCTTGAAAGATACGCTGTAGCATTTTGGATGAGAGTAAATGGAGATATTTCTGTCAAAATAAGCAACACTGTAATAAAATTAAGGCCATTGAGTTTCTCATTATGAATCTCAAGTGCCGATCCCAAACCCGGATAAATGGAGAGGGTTGGGGTTAGGAAGGGCATCCGCCATAAATTTTTTTTTGCCAAAACCAAAAGATCTCAATAAAATTTCTCAAACAAAGGCTAGGACATATCCCATAAGCAACGCAGAGGGGCTTCGCCCAACCCCTGTGAAAATACAAGGGCTACCGTTCAACGAGCGTGTACGGCTAAAGAATCGAGCTCAAAGCGGTCTCAGAGTAGGAAGCCTGAACGTCAGCACTATGAAAAATCGAGGAAGAGAGGTGGTGGAATTGATGAAGATGAGAAGATTACATATATTGTGTATAAAGAAACTAGGTGGAGGAGTAATAAAGCGAGAGATGGCAGAAGGATACAAATTGTATTATAGTAGCGCAAAACCATGTGGAAGAAATGGAGTGAGGATAATACTCTCATCCACAATGAAAGAAAATTTTATAAGTGTTACTGGAGAAGGAGATAGGATGATGTATGGGAGAAATTCGTTAAACGTGATAAGTGCCTCTGCCTCCCATAACCTGAAGTTATAGAAGAAGAAAAGGAGGGTTTTTGGAGAAAGTTAGAAAGCAAGTATTCCAACAGAGGAAAGAATAATCTTGGGGGCAGACCTTAATGGCCATATCGGTCAAAATAGCAAAGCCATCGAAAGAAAACATGGAGATCATGGATATGGGCGCATATATAAAGATGGGAAAGAGTGATAAAAGTCCCTAATGCAATGGATTTAATGATTGCAAACACATTTTTCAACAAAAGGAAAGAGAATATCATCACTTCATCAATCACCTACAAGATTGCTTCTGATGCATCACAGATAGATTATCTTAGATGCATAGACGGTTGAAGATAAACGAAGTAATAGACTGCAGGGTAATTTTAGGTGACCATGTGGCGCCGCAAAATAGACTCGTGGTTCTAACTCTTTTGATGAATATTCCAAGACCTAGAAAAGAAATAGGTGAGAGAAGGATAAAGTGGAGAAAATTAATTGATGTAACAAAACAAGAAGAATTCAAGCAAAAGGTATTAGAAAGAGTGGATGATGGCATACAAGTTTTGAATGGTTGGTGGGAGAAGAACTCAAAAGACAAAATAAAGAGAAAGAAAATGCAAAGATAAAGTGGGAGCAAGAAGATAACGTAGAATACCAGCGTGCAAGAAAAGAGGTAAAGAAAGTAGCATCTGTGGCTAAAGCAGAAGCGTGTGCGAATATATATATATATATGAAGATCTAGAAACACATCAAGAACAAAAGAAAGTATAATGGTTAGCAAAATGTTGAAATAAGTCAATAAAAGACATACAGCACAATGGCGGATACAAGGGAGGGGGGGGGGGAGGGGCTATAGGGCCTCGGCCCCCTGTCCAGTATTCATATTTTTGAACAAAGTCTTTATTAATTAAATAATAAAAAACAATTTATTAAATCATTTAAAATTAATTTATTAGTTGAAATGGCCCCTCTGTTATCAATTTCTGGATCCGCCACTGATACAGCACGTCAAAGAAATGAAAGATTTTGCGGGATAAACTTTGAAGAATGACAGAAAAGTTCTCGAAAGATGGAAGCAATATTTTGCTGAATTACTGAATGAAAAATATCACCGATGGTACTTGGAAGATAGGGTGGGAAAAGAGTTTGAGATGGCGATGAAAAAGATAAAGAACAAGAAAACTATAGGGCCTGATTGTAAAGCTGTGGAAAGGATTAGTAGAAAAAGGAGTGGATATCCTGTGAGGACTGATGAATAAAATTATAGAACAAGAGGTTATACCATAAGGAAAGCGAGTGTAATTGAACCAATTTTCAAAGAGAAGAGCGATGTGCTCAAGCTCACTCAAACTATTGAGGAATAAAACTTGGATCTCATACGATGAAAATCTGGGAGAGAATTATAGAAAACAGACTGAGGAATAAGGAGAAGATATTGGCGGTCAGTTTGGATTTATGAATCAAAAGGGAAGAACAAATACAATATTCATTTTAAGGCAGATGTTGGAAAGTATAAGGAAAAGTAAAAAGATTTACATGCCGTGTTTATAGACTTGGAAAAAGCATATAATGGGATACCGAGACAAGAAGTATGGAGATGTTTAACCCTATTAGTGCTGGGCAAAATTTGTCCGCTCAAGTGCTGGGGGGGACGTAAAGTGCCCCCCCCTATTTTTCTCAGAGATTAATAAGTTTTTATAAATATTTTTAATGTTACATATATATTTCAACGATGCTGAATTCAGTGGTGATGTCCATTTTTTATCAAAATCAATCAAACCTGTCAAAAAATTAATTTATATTTGACAGCTCATCTCAAAAAGGAACTTTTTATCTAAATAAGTATATAAAGTTTTTTACACATGTATACCCATTTTCAAGTATGCTGAATTCAGTGGTGATATTCATTTTTTATGAAAATCAATCAAACCTGTCAAAAAATTGATCTAAATGTGACAGCTCATCTCAAAAAAGATCTTTTTATCTAAAAAAGTATATAAAGTTTTTTACACATGTATACCCATTTTCAAGTAAGCTGAATTCAGTGGTGATATTCATTTTTTATGAAAATCAATCAAACCTGTCAGAAAATTGATCTAAATGTGACAGCTCATCCAAAAAGGAACTTTTATCTAAATAAGTATATAAAGTTTTTTACACATGTATACCCATTTTCAAATATGCTGAATTCAGTGGTGATATTTATTTTTTATGAAAATCAATCAAACCTGTCAAAAAATTGATCTAAATGTGACAGCTCATCTAAAAAAGAAACTTTTTATCTAAATAATTATATAAAGTTTTTTACACATGTATACCCATTTTCAAGTAAGCTGAATTCAGTGTGATATTCATTTTTTATGAAAATCAATCAAACCTGTCAAAAAATTTATCTAAATGTGACAACTCATCTCAAAAGGAACTTTTTATCTAAATAAGTATATAAAGTTTTTTACACATTATACCCATTTTCAATTAAGCTGAATTCAGTGGTGATATTCATTTTTTATGAAAATCAATCAAACCTGTTAAAAAATTGATCTAAATGTGAAAGTTCATCTCAAAAAGGAACTTTTTATCTAAATAAGTATATGAAGTTTTTTACACATATATACCCATTTTCAAATATGCTGAATTCAGTGGTGATATTCATTTTTTATGAAAATCAATTAAACCTGTCAAAAAATTGATCTAAATGTGACAGCTCATCTCAAAAAGGAACTTTTTATCTAAATAAGTATATAAAGTTTTTTACATGTATACCCATTTTCAAATATGCTGAATTCAGTGGTGATATTCATTTTTTATGAAAATCATTCAAACCTGTCAAAAAAGTGATTTACATATGACAACTCATCTCAAAAAAAAAAATTTTTATCTAAATAATTATATAATGTTTTTTACACACATATACCCATTTTCAAATAGGCTGTGTTTACTGATTATATTCCTTTTTTTTTATATAAAAATTAGTCAAACCTGACAATGATTTAAATATGACAGCCCATGTCAAAATTAAAAATTTTATTCTTTTAAAAAGTTTTTTATACATTTCAAGTATGTAGAATTTAATGGTGATGTCATTTTTTATGAAATCAATAAAACCTGTCAAAAAAATCTATAATTCACTAAAAATATTTCATTTTACAGTAACTTATGTAACTAGATGGGACCTCCATCTTTTTGGCTACAAATTCGTTATCGGTTTGTAGTCTCTACGTCATATTATAATTTACAGTATGTAATTTTGCTATTCATTCCATGATGATCCTTTCTTGGTAGCTCTTTTTTATTAGAAATTTATATTCTTCAATGTTTTCGAAAATTTTTTTATAAGGATAAAATTACTTTTTTCCTCTCAAAGCATCTGATTAAAGAATCTTCTTAATGATCTTAGACTTTTTTTTATCAGTATCGTTATTTTATTATCAGCCTGAATATTTGTCAACCAATCTTATTTCAAAGGATTTTTTCTGATGAATCATTCGTATGTTGATTGTTCAATTACAAAAAGTTATCAACGTTCTTATCTAAAAAATTATCTCTTTGACACAAAAGGAAAAAGATGGACAAATTCAATTTAAATTAAAAATATCTTGATAGTGACTAAATTCTCAATATTGGCACCTTGATTTTTATAAATCTGACCTATTCTAAATTTTCAGATTTCCTACATCTTAGATAAATGTTAACTGTAATCCTAGATGATAAGCTATAGATTTAAATATTTTTCATTTGTAAAAGAGGAACTTCTTTTTCACAGTCAAAATCTTTTTGAAGCATCTAATTTTATATAATTAAACCACTTCCTAGTTCATTAGAACATTGTAGATCTTCCATTTAGTCAAGATACATATTTTTTTAATTATTTGTTTTGATCACATGTTCTCTTTTCAATTAGTTTTCAACTTGTCCTTCTCTCATACAAATTTTCAAAAGATTTTATAATACGTTTTATTTTTTTTTAATAAATATTTCATACCTAAGATGATTGTAGAAAGTATTATAAGCCAAAATATACAAAAAAAAAAGTATATTTTTACTATATACCTAATATGGCCATTTTTTGACATTTTTACAGAACTTTTTTAGGCATACATTACTAATTCAATTGACTTCGAGATATTTTTTAACCGTATTATCCAAAATCCAGTACAGAAATAAAATAAGCATAGTCGATTTGGTATAAAACAGATATTTTATTTTTTTGAAAATATTTTTGAAAACAGTATCTAGAAGTAAACCGCAAATCTTATTCAAGCTTTCAGATATTTTAAAACCATAAATGCCAAACCTGAGTCCAAAAATGAAACCAGCATCTTCCTTTTGGCATAAAAACACATATTTTATTTAAATTTCAAAATATTTCTACAGACATTAGACGTAAATCGAAAATTTATTGACACTTTCAGACATTTAAAACCTCTAAATGCAAAAAATGATTTCAGAAATAAAAATTATCATGGTCAAATTGGTATAAAAACATATATTTCATGTAAAATTAGAGAGAATATTTTGGGATATAGTTTTCAAACATAAACCGCAAATTTGATTGTCACTAGCAGTAAAACCTCTAAATGCGAAAACTGTGTTCAGAAATGAAATCATGATATATTTGCTATAAAAACAAATTTTAGAACTAAACGCAAATTTAATTGATACTTATATGTATTTTCAAATTCAAACTGCAAAAATTGAGTCCATAAATGAAACTAGCTTGGTTGATTTGGTATAAAAACATATATTTCAAGAAAATATTTTTAGAGACAATTTTCAGAAGTAAACCGCAAATTTGATTAATACTTATACGTATTTCTAAATCCTAAATGTAAAAAATAAGTTCAAAAATGAAAACAGCATGATCGATTTGGTATAAAAACAAATATTTCATGTAAAATTTATAGAATATTTTTGGAGATAGCTTTTAGAAGTAAACCGCAAATTTTGACTGATATTTTAAAACCTCTAAATGTGAAAAATGAATTCAGAAATGAAAACAGCATGGTTGATTTGGTATAAAACATATATTTCATTGTAAAATTTGAATGAATGTATTTGGAGACAATTTTTAGAAGTAAACCGCAAATTTAATGAACACTTATAGGTATTTTCATATCCTAAACGTAAAAAATGAGTCCAGAAATGAAACCAGCATGTCCGATTTAGTATAACACATATGTTTTTATGTAAAATGTGAAGGAATGTTTTTGGAGACAATTTTCAGAAGTAAACCGCAAATTTGATTAACACATATAGGTATTTTCATATCCAAAATGTAAAAAATGAGTTCAGAAATGAAAACAGCATGACCGATTTAGTATAAAAACATATATTTTATGTAAAATTTGAAAGTATATTTTATTAGATATATTTTTGATCAATCAAAATTTTGATTGACATTTTCTAAAAAGTAGCCTTGATTATTGAAAAAGTTAAATATATAAAGTGTTATGCGTTCCAAACTGTATATAATTATAATTTTTCAGGGTATTATATAATATAGATCCTAAGTTATAAGGTTAAGTACAGATAATGTCAAAATTTTGCTGAAAAATAACATTTTTTTATTTTGATTGACAGTTTTGGACATGAAGGGGTCATTCAACTACCATGAAAATGGTTTCAAAAGATGCAGCTAGCGATTTTAGGAAAAGTCACAAAATTTGAAGGGATATCATTCAGCCAATTTTCTACAATTAAATTTTTAGCCAAGGGGGGGGGCGTTTTACGCCCCCCAGCACTAATAGGGTTAAGAAACAAATCGGTGCCATAGAAATATATTAGTTTGATTATGGAGATGTATAGAAGTGTTAAGACGCCAGTGAAAACAGTAGCAGGCAAAGCAGAGAAGTATGATGTTACGATAGGCCTACACCAGGGCTCGAGATTTAGCCCCTTGCCCTACAACGTAGTGTTGGATGTATTGATAGAAGGAATAAGGAAAGAATTGCCGTGGGAGATTGCATAATCTGAATAGTCGATGAAACAAGTCAAGAAATAGAAGAAAGGCTTGACGAATGGCGTTTGGAAATTGAGGGCTAAGAATAAGCAAAAAAAATAGAATACTTAGCGATGAAGTACGAAGATGAGGATCAAGACCTAAATAAAAACATGAGGAATGTAAATCTAGAAGGACAGCTAATAAAGGGAGTAAAGAACTTCAAATATCTTGATTCAAGTGTGATCGAGGATAGCAGCGAAGATATAGAAATAAACAGAAGAATTCAAGCAGGATGGAAAAACTGGCACGATGTATCGGGAGTCTTCTACGTCAGAAGAATGCCTATGAAATTAAAAGGAAAAATATATAAAACAATTGTGAGACCTGCTCTGCTATATGGCCTAGAGACTGTACAAGAAGAGAAATGAAAAGAAGTTAGAAGTGGCTAAAATGAAAATGTTAAGGTGGATGAGCGGAGTAACGAGAGAAGACAGAATAAAGAACGAGGTTACAAGAGGAACAGCAAAAGTGGTAAGTGTGAGCAGGAAGATGCAGGAAGAACGCTTGAAATTGTTTGGCCATTTTCGCTGTAGAGGGGAGAACTGTAATGAAAGGAAGATGATGGACTTACAAAAGGTTGACAAAAGGAGGAGCGGAAGGCCCAAGATGAGATAGAAGAACTGTATTATAGCCGATGGCAAAAAGAAGAATCTCGACCACAATATTGACTACAAAATAGCGATAGACATGGCGAGATAGAGGAGACTTATCTCAAACAGTGACCCCGTATAGAAACGGGCTAATAAATGTGTAAAGAAGAAGATAAAGTAATAAAATGAAGTTTAGACTATAGAGATCAAGTTTTAATACAAGACTTCTGGTAAATAAATCCTTTATTTTCTATGTTACAAAAAGTTTATCAAAGATGAGGTTGTCAAAAGCGTTTTCGTATATTACATGTTTATAAGTGAATACATAGGTAGGTGAGGTTACACAGTATTATTCCTAAAATTAATTTTGTTCTAACACCATTGACGGACTCTATAACAGTTTTGTCGATTACTTTTCTACTTTTTCTTTAATTTTAATTCAAAATTTATGATATCATATCAATATTATGACTTATTTCATAAAATAACACAAATATACCCCAAAAACGTTTTCCAATAAATAGTGACTTTTATTTTTAAGGCCATCCATAATATCGAGCAGCACTTTTGTTCATATATAATTTATCTAAAGATAAAAAAACCATACTTGTGAGTTAGGTTGAGCTTAAACTAAAGTATTTTTATACGTTGATGTTAACAAAATGGATATAATCTCATAAGCTACTTTTAAATAATATTTTTTAATTACAAGATACTCCATATATACTTTTTGAGTCCTGAATTTTCTGTGACCTTCTGAAAATATCTATTGACACACAAGGGGACAAATTACACAAGTTAATAAACCTTGCTCTAAATAGTTTGGAAATTGTGAAATATAATTCCAAACAAGATTTTCCTAAAAGCAAATAGTGAAAGAAAATTGCCTAAAAAGAAACTTGCTTTCGTATTGTGGGAAGAATGCATTGGAAAACAGTTTAACGAAAATCTCTATTTGACGATAGACTCTAAATGTAGAAAAATAAGTTAAATCTTCATAGTTGCTACGAAACACATTCAAATAATCTTTAATTTTTAATTATCCTTGTCACTAGATCATACACATTCAGTTTTTTCTCATGAATCAAGCAATGATAAATGAAAAAAAAGCATTTTTAGTCAGTTTGAGCTGGGGATCTATCTCTTGTCTAGGAACTCACTTTATTTTCTATCAATATTAATTTTTTTAACATAAAGCTTGGAAAGCATAAAGTTCTATCGAGCTCTACCAGAAAAATCCTCAACTAAAGACACATCTTCAAAACAAAAATTGAGAAGCAATAGAAGATTGGCAATTGTGGTTTTCATTTTAAGCTATACTTTACTCATTTTTCCAGAAACATTGTAAGCTAAAAAAGGTATTCTTCTAAGAATTTTATATCCAGATAAACTAGTTTCACAAATAACTTTCTTTTCTCTGAACAATATTCAACAAAAGCTATTCTTAGTCCACCGATAAAAGCTTTGTTTTACTTTGTCAGCTTTTCAGCTATGATATAGACCTTCGTATAAGTCTCTGTTTTCTAAAAAGACTTATTTAAAGTTTTTCATTGAGCTTCACTTTTTTCTATTCGTATATTCTCCATTTAGTTTATCGGAATTACCGGAATTGTTTGAAGTCACCGTTTTCCAAAAATTTCAACGGTAAATATTTCGCAGACCACTGATCTTAAAATTTTCGTTTTTCATTTTGTTTCCTTTATTGATTGTATGTCATCATAAAAGTTACTCAGAAATAAACTTAAAAAAACAAACTCAAGAATTTTAAAACTATCTTTAAAAATGTGAAAGTTACTTAAAATATATTTAATTAAAAGATTTAATCTAAATATAGAAAAAATTGGGCATTTGATAAAAAGAAGGACGAAAACGTACTATAGATAAAAAAGAAATAACAAAAAATGAAATCTTATATGAAGTAGATGAAAATATTCTTCACCATTTAGAACAACGTCTCCAGTATAGATTAGAGGCAAAGAAGAAAATGAAGACATAGTTGAGACAGAAAAGGAAAGACGTGGGTTAGACATCCATGAGAGCGTAGTGAGATAGGAAGTATGTGTACAGTTACACTGTAAAGAAGGTGAAAATGAAAGAGTTATAATAATAAAAGAAAACAGATGTAGTAAAGATTGAGGTTAGCAGTCAGTAGATTGTGCAATCATGATTTAGATCATCTTAGAGGCATTGCTTTAACTTCAAAATTTTAATAAATGTTTTGTATATTCTACAATCAAGTTACTAAATTTACTCTAAACTAATTTTTTCCTAATAGATTTTGATAGGAGAAGTTTATCCTTAAAATGTTTTTCGTAACACGCAACTAAGAGAGCATTGAATTTGTAGAACGTGTCAAATTGTCTCCTTACAGAAAATGCCCTTGGCCACGCAGCACTCGCACTGAGGATGCAGAAAGAAGAGTTGTCGAAGGGAGCGGGTAACAGCTCGCAACACCAGAACGAGTGGGAAGGACAGAGTGTGCAGGCGGAATCCCTCTCCAACGCTAACAGCCTCTTCTCCAACCACATTAACCTCAATTTTCCATCCTTCAAAAGTTCCGTCTACGAAGACTACAACTTCTTCACTCCGCCCATGTTGCACTGTATGAACCTCAATCTCTTCCAAGATGAAGACAACATCATTCAAAAAAGGTTTTTAAGGAATTTAAATAACGAAAAAATATGTTTAGTTTTTGTAAGCAAATTTAAAACTTCATTTTATGACCTGATTCGCTTCCTAAAGCCTACCATTTTGTTTTCAGTATTCTAATCATTAGCATTTGATCATCGAAGAACCCAACCCACAAGCAGTGGTAATTTGAAATCCGAATTATTTTCTCCTAAAACAACTGCCATCAAAAGATCATCCAAGGACGAATTTTTTTACACCAAGCTAGAACTTAGTGCGCCAGTTATTCGCATTTCGCCTCTAGATCATTCATTTTGAAAAACAACCCCACCACAAGAAGCCAGGTTTAGAGATTTTCTGCTAGAGGCTCTAAGAGACGCGTGTCATTGAGAAATTTCGTGTAAAATACGCCTTATTGCCTGTTTGACATAATTTTTGGAATTGGGGCGCAGGGCCCGCAACTCTGAGACAACGTGTTGGCAAAGAAGAAGAAAAAGGAGTAAGCCGCTCTTCTTTAGTTAAAGATAGAAATATGCGTTGGATCTACATTTCAATCTTTAACAATTTGAAGTCGCTGGGGAATCTTTGGAGTCCCAGTCTGATATCTAGAAGTGTCAACTGTAAACTCCAAATGACATTTTGATAATTCTTTACAGTTATCTTTCTCGTAATTCAAATTATTTAACTATACTTAATACTATTGTAGCTAAAACAAAATTTTCTTACAAATAAAACATAAGAAACTCTATCCTTTGAAGAAAACTACATTTATTAGCACCACAAATATTCTACAAATCATCGGAAATAAAGCGTTCTCAAAACTAAAAGAGTCAACTCTCAGAGGGTCTATAAAATGGTCAACTGCTGTGACTCTCTTGAACACCGACTGTGAATGTCGAGGGAACTGACAATGACTGGCAATTTTTTTTCAAAAAATATCCTAAAATTTTCATTACCATAATACTTTTACACCTCCATTATTTAAAAACGATTCACTTTTTTCTAGAAACACTGAATTTCTTCTTTTCAAGATTGATCTTTTTTCCTTTGTTTTAAAAATTAAGTAATTCCACCTTCTATAGTTTAATGCTTTTTCCATTTTATACCAAAATTTTAATAGCGTATAATGCACAAGATATTAATTCAACAGGCCCATGAGTTTCTTAATCGTCCTCCTTGACATAAATACATAATGCTATTCGTAAAAAATAAAAACTCGACAACTTCCCTATTCAGATGTTATAAGATTAACTTGATTAACAGTTGCAAACTTTAAAATGAACTGTCAGTCGGTCATGTGAGAGAAAAGGCTTGAGCCGTGAGTTTCTGAGGACACAATTCACACGTTGGAGACGTTTATACATTTATTTGTTTTTTGATAAGTTGCATAAAATTATATTTCCAATCTTTGAGTTGTATATATCTCAATCTTAGAGTAGTGATGTGAACAATCACTATATTGTCATTTTGAAAAATATATTTTTAGAAATTGAAACTTTTTCATATCATTGGCTCTTTCAACACAAAATTATTGAATAATATGTTCTTGCAACGAATTCAAATTTAACTACATAGGAATAAAGTTCTTGATTGTTAAAACTAAATTGCAATCACAATGTTTTTCACAAGAAGTGAATGTTTTGATCATGGACAATATAATCATTTGTAAAAAATCGTTAAAAACATTAGTGTAAAATTATTATTGTGAAAAAAGGACATTTTCGCACTGACAAAATTCGTTCTGTATTTTCAAGTTTGTTATTTATAAGATAGTGTGAATTAGTTCTTGAAGTTAACGTTAGCAAGAACCTACTTTGTGAATCAATTAGTTGAAAGTTTAGAGGTGCTAACTAAGTTAGTTATTCAGATTTTGGATAGTTATTTTGTAGATTAGATACCGTCGTATTTATACTCACATAAACTGCCTCATGGCACAAAATTTTGTCAAGCTCTCGTGAAAATTTTGTCATTTAATATTTAATTAGCCAAACAATGCAGCCTACGAGTTATAATTTTTCATCTTTTTCGTCAAGGTTGAATGTTTAAATGCACAATGATCAAGGCTTCCTCTACTTTCACATTCTGCACCGTGAGCTTTTATTGTGAACAAATCTCCAAGATTTAGTATACAGTCTCAATTACCCCTAATAGATTCGCAATGTGTTGTCATTGTTTTAGTGTCTGGCTCAAGCTCCTTCAACTTTTTTATTAATTCATAAAAAAATTAATTGCAGCCATACTTCACATAACTTTCTAATCGTATTATTACAAGCTTACATTTGTTAAGGAATACACAAAATTTGATTTTCTTATTCCTTTATATTGGACAATGGAAAAAATGAAAGAATACTGATAGTGCTATTTAAAAAATATAAAAATGTAAATGATGAGCTATTTTGATTTCATTCATGTGTGCACGGACAGTCCAATCCGAAAAGTTATATATTCAAGTATATGAGAAGAATACACAAGACCTCTAACCCTCGCAAGACGCAGATGGGAGTTTTACTCACAAAGCAATTTTGAAAGTAATTTTAATCATAAAAAAAGATAGATAACCTGTATTGAATCTAACATGCAAATTTGAAATTACGCGTGTAGAATTATTCTAAATAAAGTGATAACATTTTTATGTTTGAAAATTGGAGAAAATGGTTTAACCCATTTACGACCAATGTTCCTATTTTAGAACATAAGTAATTTCATCTTTGTCTACTTTTTCCAATGACTTTGAATATAAATCGTCTGCGTTTTTTTAGATATCGTCTGCTTTGCTTGGTCTTAAATGGGTTAATCTATTTTTTTTAACGCCATCTACAAAAAAGGTAAAAAAATTTCTAGCAAACAAAAATTTCGTTAAAATATTTTTTACTTTTTGATTATCAAAAAAATCAAACCATGGAAGAAATATTTTATCTAAAATTACAATTTTTAATTTTTTTTTGAAAATTCCACATTTTCCGATAAAGTTTTTTATTTTATGTTTATAATTTCTGATTATGGTAACAATTATTTCACTCTCAAAAACTCTATTATACAAAAGTGTGAAAAAGATAAAAGAAAAAAAGGTTTATTTGAAGATTAGAAAGTTTATGAGTCTTTACATTCTGTGCAAATAAGTACTGTGTGAAAGGCCTTTGACATTTATGCACTTTCTTGTACTTCTTTTTCTTGGTTTACAATTTGAAACGAAACAATAACCTCTTCCATGTGATGTAGTTGGTTGATTGGATGCTTCAAAACCATAAAAAGATAAAAAATTTCTTGTGCCAACACGTGTTGATGAACTTTGGCATCTGATTTGCATGGCCTTTTCAGTTAGATGTAGAGCCAAACTTCTAATGAAACACTTTCGTCCACCTTTCTAAAACTTGGATACCTTTCTGGCATGTTTGATTTCATAATGACCCAACTATTATTTACAGCGATGTCAAATAAATTTGTAAAAATCGCCATTGGCCATCTTCTTGAGTTTCTGTAGCACGAATAATCTCTAGCTAAAATAGTTTGGTGTTTTCTCTGACTACTGACTAGTTCAATTTCTGAAAGATACTGGCTAGACATTATATAAACAGGTCTAAATGCTTTACCAGAATGTTTTTTTGGGATGTAAACTATTAGCGAAGAGTATTTTGTATATAAAAATTTGCTCTCACAATCTACCAAATTTAAATCTTTGAGATATGAAGGTAGAATTATATGTGGCATAAATCTACGGTTTGCTCTAACTGTTCCACAAACCGTGAGTATACGATCTACCGCCCAACAACATAACTCATGGGCCATAAAAAATCTATCAACATAAATTCCACAACCTTTTGGTATACTAGATATTGCTACAAGTCTTTTTACAATATTTTTAGATTTGAAATAGCTTTTATCACTCAATCCTGAAGCATATATTTCACTTGACAATACATAAAAGCTAACAGAGTCCACAATATGATATACTTTCATGCCATATCTCCCTGGTTTAGAGGGATCGTAAACTTTTATTGGCGATCTTCCTCTAAACTTCACAAGTTGCTCATCTATAGTAACATAGTACTTGGGACACCAATACTTATGACAACTTTTGGAAAATTCATCGTGCAAGTACCTTATAGGTGATAGTTTGTCACAAGTATTTCTGTTACTTTTATAATCATAACCAAAATAAACATGTCCCTGCTTATTGCTGCCTTCAGAAAAGGTTCTCCATTTTTATCGGAAAATAAAAACTCTACATCGACAAGTTGATTGGCCCATGTATAACAAGCAGCCTAGGTAAGCCAGATCTTCTACAGAAAACCTTTCATAGCAGTAACGTAGATTTTCAAAAAGAGGCTGCTCTTTACTATAAAAAAATATTGAAATTATTCTGATGAAAAATATCCTATTTCATAAGTCCATAAAATTTGTAGCGATGTGCTGTTTACATATAAAATACAAAATGTGAAAGAAAAATTCCAATTCAATTCAAGCTCTATCAATAAAACAAAGATATACCCTCTATTTGAAGGTACCAGTGGCGGATCCAGAAATTTCTTATAGGGGGCCGAAATCTATTTAAATTTTTTGCAATTTTGATAAAAGTCTTCAGAGAATACGACAGCTGTATTATGTCTTTTAGAATCACTAATTACCTACGTTTTCATATTTTTAACATTATTTTGCCATGAATAAATTGGAAAAATTTATTTTTTATACATGTAAGGATATACATTAGTAAGGGTAATTTTCGAAGCCATTTTTTTGTAAAAGTTATGATATTCATCACAATACAAGTGGAAATAAAATCTAGATGGGTGGCAATGTTGAAAAAGTCGATGTTCATAAAAATCAAGTTAACAACAATTACGAAATAGAATAACACCTTGGTAATGTTGCACTATCCGTGCATCGATAAACGTCTTTCCAATGCAATTGGCTTTTGTTGATTCACGGTACTATCCCTGCATCGATAAAAAGCCAATTTCATTGGAAAGCCGTTTATCGATGCACGGATAGTGCAACTTACGCAACACCTTATATAAAAACAATTTTACCGACTTGTTATATTTATGTAAATAATCTATCATACCTGTAATTTCATGGAGTTTTTCTTGGTGCATTCAAATATGTACAAAATAAGATTTTGTGCAAAAAAAAGATGAAAAATTTCGAGGGGATTGGAGAGATACTTAGCAACTCCTTTAGGCCCAGGCGGAGACAAGGAGACGTCTCTAATGTTTTGAGACAAAGCTATCCCGCGGTTTTCTTTGGGCTCCCAGAAATATTTTGTGCCGTCGGGTGCAACAAGGGAATCACATGGAGAACTTTTACGACTACTTGAACCAAAAATTTCAACATCAGTACCACCTTAAGCATCAGAATCAAAGACAAGACTGCTTTCATCACTTGACGACTCACTGTTGTATGAACTCATTTTGGAATGCGTGATGTAGAGAAAAATAGAAACTCCATTAAAATAAATTGATTGAGTAAAATTTATATGATTTTTATGAAACCAACAGCTGGAATGAAGCAAACCCAGAAATCAAAGGTTTATTGTTGATAACGTACATGGAGCTCATATTTTGCTGCGCAAGTGCAAACATTAGAAATAACAACCAGAACGCAGATGATAGCAAAAATAAAAAATGTAGTTTATTTCGTATATGCGGAACAGCTCGAAAAATAAATTTAGATGTTAAGATTTCGAACAAAATTAAGTTATAATAATGATAGACACCCCAGAGAAATCGGAAGAATACTTTGTATGGAGTATTACTTTCTTCTAAGTATAGAATTTAAGCAAAAAAACTCTAAAATGTCAAAAAGTAGTTGTTTTATGCTTGCGAGTAAAACTCCCATTATCCGTCTTTGAAGGGTGTAAAAAATTTTCTGTCTTGCGAGGGGGGCATGTATAGTGAGTGCGAAGCGGAAATACATTCAAGTGACGATACACATGTGAGTAATGATGAATTTTTAATTTTGAAGAGTTACCAAACATTGCAAATTATTCCATCACTTCAAGTTTGAAGCAACTCATCATCTCCAAAATAGGTTGTTTGATTGACATATCACATTCTCCTTTCATTGATATTCCTTTCTCTAATAAAGCTGTAATTTCTAACTCTGAGATAAACTGATGTACTTTGTTATAAAGCGATATTACTTGATTCTCTAAACTATTACAAATTAATTACTATTGTTACTATTATAAATGAAATCAGATTTATAAACAATTCATAATATGAATAATTTACATGTTTCGTTTGATAGTTGGTTAATTGGGGATTTAATTAGTCAATATGTATTTAGAACAAATAAAATTACTTTGTCGGTTTCTTAGCTAGTTTGATTAGATCAGGGGTTCTTAAACTGGGGTCCATGAAGGAGCATCAGGGGGTCGGCCAAGGTCAAATTAAAAACTGAGATTTACCTTTACAAAATTAAGCCACAGAGCTTCAAAGTAAAGAAATGAAGCATTGAATTTTTATAATTACTTAAAAATTACTTTTACGAAGTTTTATGTTCAAAAAAATAAATAATCTATTTTCTTGCTTATTTATGCTTCTTTGGCTCGGAGCAAAGGAAAAAATTGAAGCAGTGCAATTCTTGAAATTAAAAATTGAATTCTCTCAAGAATTGTTGACATTTCGCCTAATATTTTGAAACAAGTGATGGAAGAACTGGCGGTCACGCCATTTCCTTTACGCATGCAATTGGATGAAAGCACTGATGTCGCACAGTACTTCTTGCTTTTGTTTGCATGCTATCAAAGAGAAATTCTTATTCTGTGAACCCCTTTTGGAAACAACAAAAGCCATCGACATTTTGAAATTGGTGATTAATTTCTTGGCTAAGCACAACTTCGATTGAAAAAAACATCTTGGTTCTTTGTGTACAGACGGGGCACCTGTAATGCTTGGCAACAAATCTGGTTTTGCCGCGTTAGTGCAGAAAGAAGCTCATCAGGCTTTTGTCACCCATTGTTTTTTACATCGGCATGCATTGGGGTCAAAGACTCTGCCACCAATTCTGAAAAAATTCTTCTCTTCTTTCGTGAAAGTAGTCAACTTCATTAGATCCAAATCTGTGAATCATCGTCTTTGTCATGAAATGGGATCACAATATGAAGTTCTTCTCTACCACACAGAAGTTCGGTTGCTTTCAAGAGGACAAATCTTGAAACGTCTGTTTGAAATTTGAGTAAAAGTTTCATTATTTTTGAAAGAAAAAGAAAGCCCACTTTCCGAACTTGTTGATAGCGAAGAGTTCATTAATGGCTTGACATACTTAGCAGATATTTTCAGCCTTATGAATAATGTGCCCTTTGCGATTCAAGGAAATGATGTTATCATTATGGATTCTTTAGAAAGACTCCAAGCCTTTCTTGGAAAGCTGCCACTGTGGGAGAGAAGGTTGAAGGCAGGTAACTATGCAAACTTTCCTATGTTAGAAGAGATACTTTTACAGAATGGAATCGGAAGTGTCAAATCCATGTCTATTTCTCTGCAAGAACAATTCTGCAAAGATTTGAGTACTCTTCAGAACTCTTTCAAAAATTACTTCTGCTTAGGTTACCTTAAAATTGAAAAATGGATACGCAACCCTTTCTTTGCCGACATAGACTCCATTAGTGATGAAGACCTTGCTAAGGATGATCTCATTGATCTGAGAACAAAATGAAATGTTACGAAATGAGTTCAACACAAAGAATTCTGGTGTGCATAATAAAAGCTTATCCTCGCCTGGTAAAGCAAGCGATGTGTGCTTTGATTCCCTTTGCTACCACTTAGACGGCTTTTCTTCACTCTTTTCTATCAAGACAAAAAACAGAAATCGATCAGATGTCAGAGATTGTATACGTGTAACATTATCGAAGACCACTCCACAGTTTCCTCTTCTTTTTCAGGCCAAACAACAGCATCCGTCTCACTAAAAAAAACTTTCCAGCAAAATTAAGATTTTTGGTTTAATTAATTTAGAAAATACAAATATGTTACATTTTCACATTGTTTCTTGTGTTCATATATTGATTTCATAAATTTCATTAGATTTGAGTAAATAAACTCATTTTATGAAAGCTCATTTTTTTATATGTATTTTCCAATAAGTAAGGGGTCCGCGAGTTCTACCAGATTCCCAAAGGGGTCCGTGACTGAAAAAGTTTAAGAACCCCTGGATTAGATAGTTGGTTTACTGTTCTATTTAATTAAATATTTGTTTACTTTATTAGTCAGTATCATTTCAAAAGCATGTTTAATTAATCTTTTATTTAAAAATATGAAAGTTTTTAATTATATGAGAGAGAAGTTTTCTCAAACTAGTATTAATTATATATATTTTTCACCGAAGTTTACGTTTAAATTATTATTATCTTATATTTTAAGAATGACAAAATTTAAGCAAACTTTTAAGGCCTTTTTTTCATTAGATTAATTGAGAATCCTTTTTTGTCTTTAATCTAATTACATTTCTTTTACTGTGTTAAAAATTTACGAAAATATTTTTGCATAGGGTTCATTGAAATATCTAGCATATTCCAGGGGTTCCGCGAAGGTAAAAAGCTTGAGAAACGCTGGCAAAAATAATTTGTAGCTAGTTTTCTTTTTATCATCAACAAGAAAATGTTTTACAGTCAATGTATGTAAAAAGGCATATTAACGATCAATATAATCCGAAGATATTCTTGCAGAGCAACTGATTTTCAATGACAAGTTTAAAAGCAAATGATCTAGAAATGCTCTGCCCATTGAAAAATGCAAGTGGAAGTTAATGAGTTAATTAGGATTTCGAAAATGTGATTCTAGAATTCAAAAAAAGTTAGGAAAAGTTCTAAAGTAAAAAGAAGGTAAAATTATGTTACGATTATTATTAAAAAATTTTAAATAAAATTCAAGTGTGAAAAATAAGAATTTTAATTGTTGTTGTTCTTTCTATCACTCGCTTCCATTCTTGAGTCAAGGAAGTTTTGAATTTCACATTCATGAGTTTTGAAATCTATTTTTCTATAAGTTCCATACGCATCTTTTATACTAAGTTTGAGTATAAAGATTTGTCGACTACTTCACAAATCAAAGAATAACTTTCTTTTATGTTAAAAAGTTGCGCCATCAAGTTAATACTTTCAAGAACTTTTTTGACAATTTTAACGATCAAACTTTCTTTATGAACTTCAAGAGAATTAGCTGTAACAAATAGCTGCTTTCAACCAGTATGACCATCTAGAAATAATTGGCAAGGTGTGTGCCAATATCTTTGGACAAATTCTTCCTTTATTTTTGAAGGTTAACATTTTCATTGAACTCAACTTCTTTGTAAAATATTCTAACATTCATAAGACAGTTGTGCATCAAGTGTGCGAAGCAAGTAACATGGAAAAGGTTTTAGTAAAGCGATTTCAATGTTTTTGCTGCAGCTACATTCATTGTAAGATTAAAATATTATAAAAAAAATTAGACCTTATTTCCGTTTCGTCAAAAATTAAAAAAATTCTTTTTCTCTTTCAAAATACCTTTGATTTCTGATATTTTAACTTCAGCCATTTCGTAAACCAGTTTTCGACTTTGTGAAACAGAAGGTAAAGAAAAATATATATTGGAAAATAAAGTAAGAATGCTTTGATGGCAAAGTTTATGAAGGGGGATATTTACTTCCAAAATTGATAGTTAAAGCTCTTTACTCTACGTACACTAAAAGTATTGACGCATGAAAATTCATAAAAACATTTGAATTAAGAATAAAATTTTTAATATATGAGATTCCTTTTAAAATACTTTACATTTAAACCACGAAAAATAGAAAAATCCTAATTGTCTACAATATTTTACCAAAACTAACTTTTGTTAGGGGCTTGAAAAACCCCCTTATGGAAAAAGTGCCATAGGAAAAAACCCCCTATAGAAAAATCTGCTTTAAAAATGATTGAAACATATGCATTTTTGTCTATCAAAAATGGGAAGTATAGAAAGAAAATAGGTAAACTTGCTCGAGACTTTGAAGGATGAGACTTGAAGCATCTTTTTTCCTTAGATACATGTAATAAACTATTATTTACGCGGACTCATTGGTGGTGATGCACTGAAGAGGAAAATAAGAGAAAGAAAGCGACGATTAAACAATAGTGAAGCAAAAAGTGGGTTCTTACATACTACTAAAAATAATAAATAGAAGTCTTCAAGGAGCAAAGATTTGTGTGGAGGTGGCGAGCCGCAATAAAATGCTTTTTATGAAAATTTTATAAGGATATTATCAAATTTGAAACACCTATGTTTCATTCAAAGTTTTTAGGCAAAAACAAAATTTTTTAATCATCTGCAGTTATTTTGCATGATTTAAACACGTTTCTATCATTTTGAATACCGGTATATATATTTATTTTATAACGTGAAAAATGTTCATGTCTCTGAGCTGAAAAGTTTGCTAAAAATACTTTTAAATAAACGTGTATACATGTTAAGTTAAGGAAAGTTCAACATAAAAAAAGTTCACCGTCCATATGTGGTCCACCTCCGCTCTATATTGGCATATTGATCGTTTTTATTCCTTTCTTATTATTATTTGCAATCAATAAGGTTTTGTAGGCATTGGCATTCGTTTTATCACAGCAATGTCATCTGACGCTTATTATCAAGATACATATATAGATAACATACTTATATTTATACACTCATAAATATATACATCTACCAAAAGAGTAAATTGGAAATAGATCTTTAATAGGTGTTACTGTTATACTTCTGTTTATCGAATACATTTAAATATAAAATGAATCATATAAAATTGATGGTGGCATCATTCATTTCATCTATAACTATAAAAATAAAAAAAATTTATTAAGAAATTCTAAACTTGATTAATAAAATAAAAAATATTGAGCTAACTTGATCTTTAAACTTAAGAATTGAAACTTAAGGATCGCATTCCTTCTAAACAATATTAATTAATTATTCAGTCTAGAATAAGGAATATTTTGTCCAAATTAACTCAACTAATGTAACCTCAATGTAGTGAATATCTCGGTGTATGAGAATTTTTAAGACGCCAGAGTGTTCAATATAGGAGGTCTTACTTTATTTGTTTTTTCTAATTCAACCTTCTGATATATTATTCCTATTGGAAGCATAGCTATATTTGAGAAAGTATTGATTCTTTGCCTTTCTGTGTAATTTTCCTTCTTAAAACGCGTTCTCCTTTTTATTTAGTATTCCAGAATCTTCAAACTTTTCTCCCAATGTAAAGACGAAGGTGAAGTCGAAAAATGGTATTAACTTTTTTCTTTCTTTAGGCTTTTCAATGTGTGAAGAGAGACAAGAAAATAATAGTGTGTGCAGACATGGACTTATAACCCCAACTCAAGCTTGATAAGGAGACAGGGCTTATGGGGCAAACTCATCAGCGCTTCCAAATTTAAATCAATTCAACATTTGATCGATACGCGAGTGCTTCTTTTTATCCAACCGTTCCAGGCCTTAAAATATAATGTTTCAATAACAATTGATAATTATGTTTATTCAATTGCTTAACTCTTCGAATCCTGATATGCTGTATAAAGATAGCATCAATATATTAATTTTTCTACACTTTTAAATCTTACTTTTCGTTTAGAGAGGAGACATTATTAAATTTGTTTTACTTTCCCTACCCTCCCTTCTCCTCCTATCCATGATATGGATTGATCTAACAGAGGCTAACTGAATACATTGTATTGAACTATGCAAGCAGAAGCTTGTAACTTAGATAAAAAAGAATATAAACATTAACATACGAACTTGACGAATCCTATACCATGTTAAGAACGTGTGAAGACAAAAGCCCCTACAGATAATCCTTCGATGGCCTAAATTTAATTAGAATAAATTACAAACTTTATTCAATATACAAATCCTTTATTTAAGAGCCAGGACAGGACCTAGTTTGCTAGTTCTAACTTAGTATTCATTAATATTTTCAGCGAATATTTGCATTTACTCATAGAAAAAACTTAAATAACCTCGATCACCTTTCTATAACGACGAGTTTCAATTCTTGATTAAGACACCACTTTTGATGGCTTTTTAAACCCTTAACGCACTATTGACGACCATGTATTTACAAAGATTCAATAGCATGTATACCCTTTTTCAGTATTTACGCACGATTTTATGCTGGGGTATTTTGTGCTTGATATTATTTTCTCCTCGATATGGATTTGGTCTTAGTAACATGCTAAACAAATCCCATTTTTGGAAGCATTTAATTATTAACACGAGCATTCATGCCCCAGCTTCGAAACAACTCACCCTAACCTTGAAAGCTTAACACTATATCTCCTTTTAAAATTACATGGGTTGCCTTTCACATGAATTTATTATTTCCATTCTTCTTCTTCAAACCTTTTTACTTTTAACGTTATAGAAAAATGCCTTTCTTCATTCTTATTCAACACAGAAGACAAAAACTTGTTGGAAGACACATTTTGTGAATCCTTCAAAGACTTATACGTAATATTCATATTATTGATAAACATTTCATTTTATTTTGCGAACACCAGCGATAAAACTTTTCAAAACAGTTATTTTTCGCCAAACTCCAACACAAACCGAATACTTGCATATAATTAGATAGATTTTGTATCGACTTACTTCAGCCAATCAAAATCTAGGCATGCTCTCAGTATCTACACCCCAAACACACATTATCGCGTAGAGATTTCACATACACAATGAAATATATTTCCAAACCCATGAAAACCGAGAAAAACTCAGCAAAAATGTTCCAATTATCGTTCAAAACGAGGAAAATATATTTAAACAAGAAGAAATCAAGTTGATTTAATTGTTGTAATAAAATAAAGGTAAGGTACCGTGGTGTTTCATTGAGAAGGCACAATTGCACCGCTTGTATCGAACTATAAAGAAAGTAAATCGAACCCAAGACCTTTAGTTATCGAAACACAGTATCTAACCAACTTCACTCACGCCCCATCAGTTACAATCAGATTAATTATCAGTAATAAAAATTAATTAATTAAATAAGTGTATTAAATACATATATTAAGCAAAATAGGATAATTAATTTACTGTTTACGTATATCCACAACGCAAAAATGCTTACAAATACAGCAAAAAGAAATCTCTGGCATCCAAAATCTAGACAGACATTTTTGAAAGATAGAAATTTTACTATTTTAATGAAAAAAAAATTATTATTCAAATAAAATAATATCAAAATCTCATCTCTCCTTTTATTTTTAATAAAAATTAGGAAAATTTCGGATATCAAACGATCTGGTGTCATTAGTAGGTAAAACACAAGCTATACTATATGTAGGTAAAAAGAAAACATGAAATCTTTTTCGTATTATTAGTAGGTAAAGCACAAAATATACTATATGTAGGTAAAAAGAAAACATGAAATCTTATTCGTATTATTAGTAGGTAAAGCACAAACTATACTATATGTAATCTTTTCCAGAATGCTTTCCTTATCAATATTTCGTAGAAATTAAGAATTTCCTTCTTTTCTTTGTGCGATTTTATTGAATGACATGATATTTTGTAACGAAAAGAACTTTGATTGAGTGAACTTTTAAAAATATGTTCAAACATCATGTCATTGGCGTATGGCGCATTTAATCTCAAGAACAATTTACTCAATTATTTGATTTCCATCAAGCCAATTGATTGAGTGAAGTCTATATTTCTAAATTCATATTTATTCTCTCTAAACATAATCGATATGTAATGATTAATTTTTCTATTGATCATGAAATAAGGAAAAATGCTTGTATTAAAAAGAGTTTATCATTTTTATTATAGAACTAATAATATTTGAAAAACCTTTTCATATTGCCAAAATACGTTAGTGTTTTAATAGTTATTTTAGGTCTTCCTATCCATTGTAACTTGTCTAAACATTTAAAAAAGTCTTCACCCATGTAACTTGTCTAAACATTTATATATTTATGAAGGAGATACAGAAGTTTTTAAAAATTTGTCTATTGTCTTATTTTTGAGAAAAAATAGAACATTAGTTTTTGCTAAATCAAAATTTTATATAGAAAGTTTATAAAAAAATTAATTGTGACTGAAAAAAAATTAAAATTTAGGCCATTTTCTGAATAATTTGCCAAATGTTTTTTTTCAATTAAAATTTTTGTGAAAATAAACTCATGGGCTCATGTTTGAAAAATATTGTCACATTCAAAAATATATTTTTTGGATAATAAGCCTTGGAGTTGTTTTACAAAAAGTGTGATCTTTTAGAGTATACATATTTTTTACCATACATATTGTAATACTTCTGATAGCCAACAACGTTTTGGACTAAGGCGAGACCTCTGCTTCGGCCAAGCAGCTTTCTAATGAGTGTTGTCAGGAATCTTCTTTGTGTACGCTTCAATTATTTTTCACTAGGAAAAAGAAGAGAAGAGCAAAAGTAGTTTTAGTGAGATTGAAAAGATGTTTCTCAGTTTGGAAAATGTCACTTCTTTCAGCACAACAAAATCCACTCCAATCGTGAAAATCGAAAACTTCATGTGCACTCTGGACTCCAAAGAAGTGATCAGGAATGTTTCATTTGAGCTCGATGCTACAAAAAGTTTGGTAATTTTAGGAAACCAAGGTAAGCAGGTTTCGTTGTTGCACAAAAAGAGTATTATTGGTGTCTAAGCGCAATTTATGTCATCCCGATTTCAATACATAAGTAGATAATGATAATAATCAAAGCTAAGTGTTGACGGCTAGTTGGTTGATGCTTGCGCACAGCCACTAAACGTCAGTTCAAACCTCATAGTAAGGGTTAGGGTTAGGTTAGGTTTGAACGCCAAAAGTTGAACTGATGAGGCTTCAATAGCCGAAACCCGTTTCACACAGTGTTGTACGGTTAGTGATGATGATCAAAATTTTACATGAAATAAACGCATTTTCATATCAAAACAACAATGTCAATTTCATTTTTAGATTGTTTTTTGCTTTGAATTTAAAATTACCTATAAGTGTAAAATAAATTTGGGGTTCACTTCTTAAAAATCCCAAAAACAAAATTTGCGGTTTACATCTAAAATCTGACTATGAGAAGATTAGTTCAAATTTTACATGAAATACACACATTTTCATATCAAATCAACAATGCCAATTCCAATTATAGATTGTTTTTTGATTTAGAATTTGAAAATACTTGTAAGCGTGAATCAAATTTGCAAATCAGGTGTTTTAAACATATGTACCCATTTTCAAATAGGCTCAATCCAACAGTGATGTTTATTTTTTATAAAAATTAATCATACCTGTCAAAAAATGATTGACATATGACATTTCAACTGAAATAAAGGACTTAATGATTTAATAGTTATACGTAGCTATATATGTAATTTATTTTGTCACAGAACAAATAGAATTATAAATGGGCAAAACAAAATTGCATAAAAAGAAAATATAACTGAAAATGGTATAGAACTAAAAACGTGATTTTATACCGAATTAAATGAGGTGATTTTTTTAATGAAATTAATTAAATACAAAACAAGGACTCTGTAGAGGCATATTTTGATGCGCATCATTTTATTTGAAGAAGAAAGACAGTTCGTTTATACGTTCATTCACTCTACAATATCTCGAAACAAGCTGAATCGGTCAATTTAAATACGTTTCGTGTTTGACCATTTTGAGAAAGTTTTATACATATAATCAAACAATATACAAATGAACGAAGATGATAAAGTTGTTATTTATAATAAAAATTTGATCGTTATTTATATCTAATCATTTGGTTGTCGTATCGTTTCTCTAAAATGAAAAATATTTTCAACTCAACAGGAGTTTTCTGCATAAAATTTGCTATTTTATTTAATAATTGTTGGCAGTATTTAAAAAAAGTGAATGATCTCCTTTATTAAAAACTGTCAAGGATAATAAAAATAGTTTAAAAAAAGAGAAAAATCATTATTAAAAGCAAAAATAGTACCTGCATTTACTCTTGCCGTATCTGATAGATAAGAAAAAGCGGCTACTGTCCATTTTTTTGTTTCCATTTTTATGGATTTGTTGAATAATTTCTTATTCTCTGATCGACTATATCCCTTCCACCCTTGGAAAAATCGTACTGTTTAAAAATTGCAAGTTTACTTTTTTCGTCGTCTACTTTAATTCCTAAAATGGAGGGGGGGGGGGGTGTCTGGAAGTCAAAACTAATACATTTTTCTTTCCTTTTGATTTAGAAAATACTACATAACTATGAATTGATAAAAATTCGCTATCTATATCCCAGCAAAACTTAAAAGAATCATCTCTATTATCTAAACTTTTTATACTTTGCGGAATACCTTTTCTTCTTGTGTCTATTGTACCGACTATAATTAATCCTTTTTTATACAGCCAATCAGCCAGCTCTATAGAGGTATACAAACGGTCAATCGCTAAATTTCGACCTCTCAAAGATAAATATGCAGTGATGATGCCTCTTATAAGTGTATAAGTTCTATATAATTTTTCTGAATATATACATCGTTACCTTGGCAAAACTTGGATGGCATTTTCTGAAGAAGAGGGAGCCTACTTTATATATACAAATGTAAGAAAGTTTGAGAAGTTATAACTTCATTCCTCCGAAATAGAAACTTACCAAATTTTGCATATCTGTATGCACATATAAATTTAATATTCAAAGTTTGAAAAAATTCGAAAAAATTATACATAATATTTAAAAAACATGATGTAATCATGCAAACTCCATTTGAAATATAATTCACAACGTAATTTTCATCCTATAGTCTAAAAATGAAAAAAAAAATTTGAACATAAATATTTGAATCAATTTTATAGTATAATGATAAGTATCAAAATTAATATTCGTGCCTCATTGGAAATTTTGATGCTAAAAAAATTTGTTTTATTATAAATTCCAAATAAAATCGAAACTTCAAAGAGAAATAAATTCATTTGTGAAATGACTAAAAATTTGAATATAGTCTTTGGAGAATAGCATGAAAACAAATCGTTCAAAAATCAGTACAATATATTTGACCGCAAACATACAACGATTATAAAAAAGTCACAAATTAATCAAAAATGTTAAAAAAACTTTTTATAACTACAAAGAGTTAATTTTTTTCAGTTGGGCTGTCATATATCAATCAATTTTTTGATAGGTTTGGTTGATTTTTAAAAAAAATAAACGTGACCATCGTGTTCAGCACACTTGAAAATGGGTATATATGTGTAAAAAATGTTGTATACCATTTAAACTAAAAGTTTCTTTTTTTAGTTGATCTGTCAAATATCAATCAATTGTTGACAAGTTTGATTGATTTTTATAAAAAATAAATGTCACGATCAGATTCGCAATCAATCATTTAGTAGGTTCATGCCAAAATTTTGTAAAAATTTGCAATCATTCAAGAAAAACCGAGGGGGGGGGGGCTAAAATAACCCCCCCTCCCCCTGTCACTAAGGAAATGAAAATAGGCCGTCACTAATATGGCATTATTTTGCAATAAACATATATAGAGACAAAACTTGCTGTGTTTAAATAATAAATTTACAAAAAAAAATTCATAGTATAAAAGTAATAAGTGTCACACTTAACTGCGATTGAAACATTAAAAAACTTTTTAGGGCTTCTCACTTTAGAGAGAGATTGAATCTAAAAAATGAGTTGCAGAAGCCATCGTAATAATTGAGTTCTACGAAAAGAATTAGATCAAGAAAAATTTTCAAGCAATTGGCAATCCAATTTTAAGGGGCAATTTTAGGGGTACACCGGTTCCGCACCCTAATCCGCCAGTGGATTCTGATGTAGAGACAAATCGACCTTTACCAAAGAAAATGACTAAATACAAAGGATCTTACTAATATAAAAGCAAGTTTCAAGAAGAATGGACAAAGATATATCCTTTTATTTCTCGTGTAAGTGAAGATGTCCATAGCCACAGGTGTAATGTATGTTGCGCTTTTTAAAAGCGATACACACAAAACCACAACCAAAGCCCTGCAAGCACAGCCTAAGCTGGGATTTGTACATCAATCTGATAGCCAGGTTATCAAAGCTGGATTGAAAGTCGCTCATTTTTTAGTAACAAAGACAAATAGGTAGATGATAGTAACCTTGCTATTGACTATCTTCAAAAACAAAAACTGAATAAGATGAAAGATAAAGTTGCAACACATCTGATTAGGTAAAAATACTTAATGCAGCTAGGTCTTATTTTGTTGCTGCAGCTGAGTACACCATCAATCATCTGTCATTTAATGAAGATGTTTTGCAACATGCTAAATTTGTTGATCTTAACATGGTAGAGCACTCACCATTTCTTATGTTGAGTTTTGTGGTTCGCTATCAGTCATACTTCGGAAATGTTGCACTATCCGTGCATTGATGAAAAGCAATTTTAATTGGATAGAAGTTGTTCAATGATATAATGCTTTCATATGTCAAACTTTTCTTGAATGCGATTATAGTTTGAGTATCGCACTATACGTGCATTGTAGCAAACACAGTCTATCCTGCCTCCATAATACGAGTATATCTACATGATACACATATAGTAACGTGTCTATGCATAATGTTGTGATGAAGAGATGATGAGCTGTATGAGACAGGGACGCTCTCTTATACTATATGGGTTACCAACACAAATCTTTTTAGATTCATCATACACACTTGAGATAACAACAGTGAAGTCACAAATGTTATTGCGTCTTGAAAATTCAATAACTCTTGATTAAAATTTCAGCACAAATTTAATATTGTCTTCCTCTTTTTAAATATCTCGTCCATGTAAAGGCACTATGCCTGTATTGTCCATAATACTTGTCTTCAATTTGTATGTGTGTGTGTGTATGCGTATAGTAGTGAAGAGAGAGAAACACAGACTGTGTTGCTCTATTTGGTAGGATGTGTATTACTCGTATTATGGAGGCAGGCATAGACTGTATTTGCTACAATGCACGTATAGTGCGATACTCAAACTATAATCGCATTCAAGAAAAGATTGACATATGAAAGCATTATATCATTGAACAACTTCTTTCCAATTAAAATTGCTTTTCATCAATGCACGGATAGTGCAACATTACCGATACTTCAATTTCATTACTGCTCAGATGGGTGATCTTCAAGCAGAGTTTATTGATCTTCAATTGTTGTCAAAAAATGACATACCTAAACAAGTTTGGGATCAAAGTAACGTGGAAGACACTAAAGAAGGGATTGTAAATTACCGAATGGATGTCATTTGGAGTTATTTTTATGAGAAAAGAACTGTTGAAGGAAAAGTTCAATTTTTACTTTTATCCAGAGTTGCAAGAGCAGTTCTGACTCTACCACATTCAAATGCTAAGGAGGAAAGAATATTTTCTAAATTTTGAAATTTATATATTTCGCATTGATTCACCGGTTTGATTGATTTTCAAATAAATGACACCATCAGATTTACAATGAATTATTTAGTGTGTTCACGCGAGAATTTGTAAAAATATTAAATAGTTTAAGAAAAAAGGAGAGGGAGGGGGGCTAAAATAGCCCCCGTCACTGAGGAAATGAAAATAGCCCGTGACGAATAGGGTTAAATAAACTTTGAAGATAGAAAAAGAGATATTTTAAAAAAAAATTTGGTTTCGTATTATTGAAAAAAATAAAAAATAAATTTAATATTAATTAAAAGTCACACAATTTTAGTGCGTATTAACTCATAATTGTAAAAATATAGCACTTAAAAAGTATTAGTGGGTAAAATCTACTCAGGTGGTACTCTAACCTGGGATTACTCATGGTGGATCATAATCGTGACTCTAGACTCTAGAGTAAGATTTTTATATCATGATTTCCCATCCTTGACTCAGGTATATACAATATGTACATCGCAATTCCCAAAACCGAAACAGTTTTTATTATACATTGTATGTAAAGTAATGCTGTTTCCGCCACATTGAGACATAATCACAAGCAACCCTTTTTTATAATCAACAGTGGTGAGACTTCGCCCTCTTTCTCACTAGTCCGTTCTTAGTTTTCGGTATCGCATTCAAGGAAAGAATTTTTTTCGACAAGACCTTACCCTTCGACCACTAGTGCCGTCTGCTGACTAAGCAATAATTGTAACTAGCATTTTAGTATTCGTTAGTAAAGATTTATTAAATATGGAAATAGCTAAAAGAATTTAATAATAAAGTCTATAACAGAAGACATTGGCATTTTGCCTTTTATGCCTAATAAATCGATTTTAAATGTTCTGGGCTTTTTTACTTCCCCTCTTTATATACTAAGTTCTTGTTTAACTAATTTAAATTTATAAGAGTATATGGCGCTGAGTTATTGAAAAAGACGTGGAAATTATAAAAAGAAATTTCAGGAGTAAAATGTCTTTATTCAAATAAATTTTTTTGGATGAGAGGTTTTCTTATACATTTTATTCCAATCACAGCAACTCGCCACCCTCCTCTTCCAGTTGGTAATTAAAGATCAGTTGATCAGCATAGTGCTCGAAAAATTATCTATATTTGAATAAAGACATTTACTTCTGAATTTACTTTTTATAAAAGTTTATTGGAGTACCTACAACATAGGAGTATTTTACCTTTTGCTGCTTTTAAGATCCCTATGAAGTCTTCAATGTTTTTTTTTTGATTTTTCCTGTTTTCCTCTTTCTTCGTATTTTTTTGATTTTCCGTTGGGGCTGTTTTAGAAAGTCTACGATACGAACTAGTCAAATGCCTAACACAATGTGGGGGAACAAGAGAAAAACGCGGAAGAATCTTGTACAAGGGACTGCCTGTGCCGAATCTCTTCGAGCATGCTTCCTGCATCGAAAATGAATGCGCCGTCTACTTTCCGCCCGGGCTGACCGTGCACGAAATGCTCAAGATGTACGCGCAGATCCATGGAAAGCATGCAGACAAGGCAAACCCCCATTCTCTTTTTTTTCGCTTGACTCGGCATAACTCGCCCTTCTACATTTTAGGTGAAGAAGTATGCCCTTCGTATGAACTTGCACAGTCTCCTAAACCGCAAGCTGAAACACCTGGACTCCAGCGAGAGGTACATGCTAGAACTCTTCTGCCACTTCTACAAAGGAAGAGGTAACAATACTTCCAAATATGTCAATTCACTCCACCGATCCAAAATATATAAAGATAAAGACTCACATGTTCAACTAAATGCTTGATATTGAATTCGAACATAGAAACCCCAGCTTACGCATTGGAAAACCTTCGTATCAAATTTGAGAAGGTGCTTAGGGAAAGAGAGGTGACCGCTATTGATGTAAACAAAATCCTACATACATAATTCTATTTGTGAAATATCTATGAAATAAGCAAATGAAATGATCAACTTCTATAAATTTATGAAAGCGATAGACATGTGTCGATTTCTTTCGCTAAAAATAACTAAATATGGAAACAATATTCACTTAAAAAGCCAAGAACTTGTACTATTCTAAGCCAAGCATCTAGCCAAACTTACTTACTCGCCAACTCCTTACTTTTCTCACCGAACATAATATACGTGTTAGGATTATCGAAAAATTAACGACCTACGTGTAAACAATATAGTCTATATATACCGTCTTTTATAAACTATAAAATGATATTTTTTCAGCAAGTTTCAAACTTTGCATTTTTAAAATTGTCCTTAAATTAGTTTAGCGTAAATGAAAAATATTATGTATGCTTTTTCTCTTCTGAGAAAGTTGTAAGCCGCTACAGATCGCCAACGTGATGGAAGTTTATTTTTAGATCTTGTGTTGGTGGTCATTTGGCTATCTGAGTGATAGTTAAGAAACATAAAAAAATTGTCAACTTTTTCTTAATTAGTTTATTTCAAACAATTTTTGATTTAAGGGAACAGACACAGTTAAATAAAAAGAAGAAAACTCGCTGACAAAATATGTTTACATAGACAATTCATTTTTGACCGAAGTCATGGAAAAAGAACATTTATAGGACTTTTTAGTCTGTCCCTCGCACTCATATTTAACTATTCATTCTCCACATTAACTTATTCCATTATCATTGAATAGTATAAAAGTTAGTAGATAATATTTTTTCAAATTTTGTACAATATTCATCGTTATTTCTTATAAATTCATTATATGATTCTTTTAGGATTTGAGGACATCCAATTTAAAGCCCAATTATTTTTAAATGATCACTTTTTTATATATGGTGTATGTTATGTGATGCATTGCTCGGATAATAATCCTCCCAAATTAACTAAGGTTTCAAATATCCTTTATTTTGCTTAAAAAACAGATTGAAGAATGAAGAGAAATTCACACTTAAATCTGCTATAAACTTGATTAGATTTGCATTTTTATGACTAGATCATACTCTCATCCTTGGAAGCTAGAAATCTATAAAATAATAAACTAAAATAAAAATTTTGCTTTCTTTTTTCCATTTTACTTTCTGCTCTATGCAATCCCTTTTCACACATAATTTTGTGCTTTATACTTCATGATTTCCTTTTTATCCCTAGCTTTCTCTCTGTTTTTCTCCCATTTTTTTCTATACTTTTCTTTTTTTATTGTTACTTTCATCAATTCATTCGTCTCCTTCATATATGTTTCTCATTCCTATGTCATTGATTACCATTTTTATTTTTAACGTTTAATATTTCTTCTCACTAACCCTTTTCACCTCATAATGCTCCAAGTGTTATTTTAATGATAAATAATTTCGTATTTTTCATTATCAATATTCGTTTTGGTGACACTGCTTTGCTTGTAAAAATATTTGGCTATTTGCTACTTATAATGATTACAAACAATAAATATAGCCAGTTTTTTAATTATCTAAAAAACGAACTAAGTGAGCAATTAAAAATAAAAATATTTTTATAAAAATAATATAATTTTTTGTAAAATTTTAAATATATAAACATCATTTTTTGAATCCATTCTTATAAATTTTTTTATTTAAAATATAAAAAAAGTAGTTCTTTATGAAATTTCTTTTTAGAGAGAGAGAAAGTTTATTTCCAAGTAATATTGAGTAAAAGAAATTAAATACAAGCCGTAGTTACAATATGAATAATTTATAAAATGCATAAGGTTTTAAAAAATCTGGATCAAATATTAGTTTGATGGATTATTAAAGGCCAGATGACCGCTTAGAAATAACCCAGAAAAAATATAAAAAAACTAATAATAAAATATAAAACTAAATTTAAACGACAGACTTCTAACAAAAAAAGTATTAATTAAGCATTTTCGTTTCTAGTTTTCAAAATTTTAAGGCATATTGCATCCTTTTGATCCAATAATACGCCAATTTACAATAAGTAATGCTTTTTTGCTTATGTAGGAAAGCAAAAGCGGTTTTTCATTCTTCTATTTCTTACTTTCTTTAGCTGTTGTCTGTTTTATTCAAAAAATTTGATATAAAAATTAACCAAATGAAGACCGGAATTTGATAATTAATTATTGACTAAGATTTAAGCTAGGAACACTACAAATAAAGTAAGCGTACACCAGCCCGATAAAATAAACCACACACGCGTGCTAAAGATGTGGTGAAGCGTATGCGAGATAAGAATTCACTGCGCTCACAAACACGTAATGCAACAAGCAAAAATATAACGAATTCCCTTCGTTAAAAATCACAAAGTGCTATTTCTAAAATGAAATTAAAAAAATTTCAAAATATAAGTAAATTAAGATTATTCATGACAATTTTTAGATTCGTTTAACATTTTTCACTTCAAAAATAGTCTTAGACTTACAAACATATAAGAATTACTTAAATTACAGATATGAGATGCATAATTATCAAAAAAATGTTGACATAGGTTTTATATGAAGAAATACGAGGGAATTGTGAAAGTGAGTGAGTATACAGTGGAATGGAATTTGTTCAGTATCCTGTAGATGAAATGCCTTGAATTTGAGAGGTGATAAAAAGGAAGCTGAAATAAATTGAAGAAGCGAGGAGAAAAAAGCTTTTGCTAAAATTGCTAAACTTTTGACTAACGGGGAATGGAAACCATAATAAAATTTATAGGTATACAAAAAGATTTTTAGTTCATACAAATCTTGAACTTTGAGAATAACATTTTCAGAAAACAAGACCTTAGTATGAGAATCTTTTTTTACTTGAAGATAACGCTTAGAACCAATTTTTATAATTTTAGTAATTTTTCAGTTGGAGAAAACCAAAGTTAAATAAACTGTATGTTATGTGAGGAACAAAAATAGTATTATTTAACAATAAAAGTGTTTTAGTTGGTAAAAATTTTGTCGACTGTTTTAATATACTAATTACATAGTAGAGTTTATTGGAAATATTATCTATATGGTCAGTCCAATTTATGTGTAATTCTAATAAGTTAAATGGCGTAACTTTTTTAAACTTAAAAGAATCAAATGTGGAATATAGGTATTCAAATGTTTTACCTTTAAAAAACCAAGTAATTTGATTTTTGAGTTTAATACAAGAATATTTTCTAATAACCATTTTGCAAATATTTGAATTTCAAATTTTATTTTAGTTGAAAGAATGACCTCTAAAAATGATGGTGATATCGTCAGCAAATAGCATTACATCCACAAAATCAAAGGAACTAGACACCATAAATATATCATTGATAAATATTGAAAATAGAATGGGAGCCAAGATTGACCACTGAGTGATACCGGAATAAATGATTGTAGGTTCTGAAAGAGTTGAGTTGACAACTACATATTGGAGTCTATTAGAAAGATAAGATAATAAAAACTTTAGAGATTTAGAAGAAAAACCATATAAAGAAAATTTAAAGATTAATAAATTGTGGGAAATAGAATCAAAAGCTATGGCTACGTTAGTTTAATACGAATACACTTACTTATTTATTTTAGACCAATTTTTATTATTAAAATAAAATTGCAAAAGTAATATAATTTATTGGGCACAGGATTTAAAACGGTGAATTTTCGCCGACACTCGGCTTTATCAAACCACTATACTAATAATGAGTAGGGTAGAAGTTGAAAACTGGAAGGATTGCGAAGAAGAAGACGAGGGATATAACGAAGGACATGTTTTTATCACGACTTCAATATAATTACTGGCTTGTGTAAATAAAGGCGTTGTATAAGTGTGATATAGTGTATGTGTATTTGTCATGTGTTTACAATTGATATGGTGGCTGAGTAACATATAAATCGTTGCAGAGAGTGTATATGTATGTATAGGATAGAAAGAGGGCGAAGACTCTCATGAGATGTGTAATTGTAGAGCCTTATGGGAAGGAGATGGAGTGGAGAGACACTTACTCGCCTCTTACGAGAGAGATGTAGTCGAACAATAGAATTATTCTAATCCGATTCTACACGGCATAAATAATAAATAAATAATGTGTGTGTGTGTGTGAAAACTGAAATCAATACTATAACATAAAATTTTTTAAAACCAAGTTGAAGTAAAGGTTACATTGAAATGGATCACCATTATGAGGATTCAACCCGTTTGCATGTTATTGAATTGCGTGTTAAGGATCGGCTTGGTTTCTTTAATGTATAATTCTTCTTTTATTATTCTTTCTATGTCAGATTAACAAAATGAAAGCCTAAAGGTGATTTGATATTCTCCTTTTTCATATCCCCGATGTGTTCTCTGATACGGAAAATGAGAGGTCTACATGTTTCCCCTACATAACAATTGTTACATAAGTTACATTTAATATTGTAGATGCAATTTTTTGTTGAGCATACCTTATCTTGAATAACCTCACATTTAGAGTCACATCTATGCTTTCTATAATCTCGTTTCTTACTTTTCAATACCTTTGAAAGAGAAGAACCTTGTGAATTAATAATATTAACATCAATATTTTGTTTTTTAAACTCTGCTCTTATAATTTTGTTCACTTTATCTGAAATAAAAGGAATTTTATTTTTGGAATCTTATTATAGTCTTTGGTAAAAAGGTATCTTATATATTCTATGGGTTCTTTCACGTTGTTCGCATTATGTTTGCCAATAGTGTCTACAATAAAAGAGTGAGGGTAATCATTATTTTTAAACTTATCATATATGTAAGCAACTTCTTCCTTTTTGTATCTTTTAGCTCCATTTTTATAAGTGATGTTTTAGTCTTGACTGGATGTGCTGACCTGAAGTTAATGCAAATATTTTTGTCTGTTGTTTTCCAGAAAACATCAGTTCTGACATTCTTACTGTTAGATATAGGAAAAAGAACGTGAAGAAAAAAAATATTGTTATTATTAGATGTTTCAAAAGTGTATTGGAATTCACCCTCCTTTTTCAGGTATTCTAAAAAATTACTCACATTGTACTCTTTTCTGAAAAAAGTTATACAGTCATCAACATATATGTTTCATAATGGATAGTCAAGATTAGCGTAAATAGAAGAGCTTTCAAAATGGTTTAAATAGAGTGAAGCTATTGTTGGAGATAATCTACCTCCGATAGGGAGGAGATCTTTTCTTTGATGATAAAAATTATTATCATAAAAAACCATATTATTGAGTAATGTAACTTCTAGGATTTCTCTCATTAGCTCTACCTCTATGCCCAAATTGTCTATTTCTTCAATATATTTCACGTATGTTCCACAAGTTATATCAATTGCGTCCTGTATTGGAATAGACCCATATAAATTTATGATATCAAAGCTTACCATGTTGTGATCACTACAATTGCTTGGAGACTCTTTCTTTACTTTGTTAATTACCTCTACATTATTCTTAACATGCCTCATAACAAAGCTTAAGAGTTCTTTTAATACATTGTTTGCAAACCATGATAACTTTTCTGTTGGTGAACCATTAGCATTACATTTCGGTCTAAATTTAATTTTGGAAGAATTTTTGTGTGGTTTTGGTAATAAATACATTGAACACGGTTGTGAATTTGATCCGTTCTCTCCAAAGCTTTATGTCTGTAGCATCTCTTTCTTTCAAACCAAATTTTTTCATACTTTCTTCTAAATCATCTCCCCATCTCATTTTTTGCCTTCCTCTTTTCCTTTTACCTGCTCATCGTATGCTTTCCTTATTTTCTCATCCTTTTCCCTTCTCAGCACGTGTCCATACCATCTCATTTTGTTCTTTTTGATTACATCTATCACACTCGTCATTACTTTTGTTCTTCGTCTTATTTCTTTATTCCTGATTCTATCTCTTCTTGTTACATTTAACATCATTCTCAGCATTTTCATTTCAGACACTTCTAACTTGTTCTTTTCTTTCTTTTTCAGACACCAACATTCTGAACCGTAAGTCATGACTGGTCTCACTATGGCTAAATACACTTTGGCCTTCAGTTTCATTGGCAGCTTTTTATCGTTTAAAACAGTCTTAACTTCTTTCCATTTTGCCCAACTCGCATTCAACCTCGATTGTACATCCTTACTACAACCTCCTTCCTTTTCAATAACTGACCCTAAATACTTGAACTCTTGCACTTGTTGCAATTCGATCCCATGCCTATCTTTTATGCTTATCACAGCGTTTTCATTCCTACAGACTTTCATCACTTCAGTCTTACGTGAATTCAATCTCAGGCCTTTTCCTTCGAGACATTCTTGCCACATAAACAGTCTTTCTTGCATTTCCTTTTCACTGTCTGCTATTATTACCAAATCATCAGCGAACAAAAGTTCCCAAAGCTCATCTTTTCTGATATTTTTCGAGGATTCATCCATAACAATTGCAAAAAGTAATGGACTAAGTGTCGAAACTTGGTGTAAGCCTACATTTATATCAAACTCCTGTGATCATCCATTCATTGTTCTAATCGAAGTCTTAGAGTTCCTGTATGTTTCCTGAATTAACCTTACAAGCTTTTCACTATCACCTTTTTCTCTCAATCTCCAGTTTACGATATCTCTTGGAACTCTGTCATATGCCTTCTCTAAGTCTACAAAGCTACAAAATAAAGGCAGATTTCCTTCTAGTCTTTTTTCCATCAATTGTCTTACTATAAATATCGGATCCACTGTACTTTTACCATGCATGAAGCCAAACTGTTTCGAATCTATAATTACTTGATTTCTAACGCGCCTACTCAAAATTCTCTTTAGCAGTTTCAACCCATGTTCTAGCAATTTAATTCCCCGGTAATTTCGCAATTCAACACATCTCATTTATTCTTGTAAATCGGAATAATTAAGCTTTTAGTCCATTCTTCCGGCATTCTTTCTTCCTTCCAAATTAATTCCAACAATCTAGTCGTCATCTTCAAACATTTTTCTCCGCCTGCTTTTATCATATCTATACTAACTTCACTGGTTCCTGTTGCTTTGTTTTTTTCATTTCTTTCATTGCTTCCAATACTTCTCTTTCTTCCAAAACAAACTTAGGACCCTCAACATTTTCTCCTTATCTGTGTGTTCATGGTTATTTTCAACATTTAGTAGCTCCTCAAAGTACTCTTTCCATCTGTTCTCAATTTTCTCATCCTTGAATAAAAATTTTCCGTCTCTGTTTTTTATAATGTCCACATTTCCAGTTTCTTGAATATCTCTTTGCCTAGACTTTGCAATTTTGAAAATTTGCTTGTCCCCATTTTTATTCCCTAGTGATTTGTACATTTTTTCTGTTTTATTTGCTTTCAATTCAGAGATATTCCTTTTTGCTTCTCTCTTCTTAATTCTATATATCTGTTTATCCTCTTCTGACTTACTTTTTTGCCATTTCTTAAAAGCTAACTTTTTATCTTTCAATACTTATCTAACCTCCTCCTTCCACCACCATGTTTCTTTTTGAGTTTTCTTACCTTCTTTTCTTTTACCCAGCACCTCCTTACTTGCAACCAACATACTGTTTTTGAGGTGACTCCACATTTCTTCAATATCTTCATCTATTTGTTATTCCATCAAACTTTTCTCAACTATTTTCTCGTATCTTTCCTGATTTTTTTATCTTCGAGTAGCGGCCATGTCTTAAATCTACCTATCTTCATAACTTTTCGTTCTTTCTCTTTAATGATAAACATATCAATTATAAAAATTCTATGCTGTGATACAATGTCACTTCCAGGGATAACTTTGCAATTCTTGACACATTTTCTTTTTCCGTTTGACCATGAAGAAGTCTATTTGACTTTTTTTGCCCCCACTGCTATATGTTATCAAATGACTATCCTTCTTTCTAAAATTTGTGTTACATATGGTCAAATCGTTTCTTTGTGCCAAGTTTAATATCCTTTCACCTTCTTCCTTTCTATTACCAAAACCGTGTCCACCATGAACTCCATCGTACCCATCACTATCCTTGCCGATCTGACCGTTAAAGTCACCTGCCAAAATAACTGTTTCACTGTCAGAAATTTCTGATAGTAAACTATCTAGTTTTTCTGGAAACTCATTTTTTTCCTCTCTACTACAACCAACTTGAGGCGCATATATTGACAAAACTGTTATAATTTCATCAATGCCTTTCAGCTTCAATAAAATTATTCTGTCTCTGCTCTTCTTACTTCAATTACCTTTTATTCCATTTTTCACTCATAATCACACCTACACCGTTCCTTCTGTTGGTCTATCCGCTATATACAATTTTGAAACTTTGAATGAGCTTTCTAGAGGTATTTCCACTCCGTCTCCTGTACGCAAGTTATTTGAATCTTTCGTTTTATCATTTCCTCCACAATTTCGTTTGCTTTTGCTGTGAGTGTACCTACATTCAATGAGGCTATTCTAACCTTATTGTAACCTACAGGCATTAGTTTTTTCCAGTATTCTTTTTGACGTAGGTTACTGGAAACACCAACGGAGTACTTTGGGCTGTACCCCGCCCAACTTTTTGGATCATTGCATAAAATTTGGAGCATTTTTTTACAAGTCGGATGCCCTTCCTGACGCTAACCAGTATTTGTATTCAGGCCTGGGACCTTTAGCCTTTGTAAAACCAATTACACAATCCACAAGGCAGTGGTAATTTGAAGTCAGAGTTTTTTTCTCCTAGAACAACTGCCATCCAGAGCCAACGAGTTTGTTCTACCCGGAGCTACAGGTTTAAGCGCCTAATACTCGCTTTCGCCTCTTGATCATTTGGTTTCAAACAACCCCGCCACGTGAAGCCAGATCAGGAGGATTGATTTCCTTTTTGTTCATTATATTATCATTAATACATTTAAGTTTAGTTTCAACATCATTAGAGGGAGTATAATGGTTATAGGGATGACTTTTAAATGCTATTTTGAGTTGTTTTTTAAGATAACTTTTTTCATTTATTGGCCTTAACATCTTGTAATGTTGATGCTTACATTCTAAAATGCTTGCACGTACATTAAATAAAAGATTTTCATTCATCTTCAAACTAGGAACAAACATTGCACCTTTGTTCAATAACTACCCTACTCATTATTAGTATAGTGGTTTGATAAAGCCGAGTGTCGGCGAAAATTCACCGTTTTAAATCCTGTGCCCAATAAATTATTTTACTTTTTGAATTTTATTTTAATTTTCCTCTAATTTATGGGTTAACTTCAGCATCAGATTTAAATTTTTATTGTTATCACAATTTAAACACAAGTATTAAAAGAAAAATTTTGAATTGTTTTTTTTCATTTTAGTTAGTTTTTAATTTTTAATAAAAATTTATTTTTTTTTCTAAAAACACTCAAGTAATGAGTTTAAATAAATTTGTAAATGAAATTGAAAACTTAAATGATGTCAGTGATGTTTTTATTGAGCCTCCAGAAGTTCAAGAACTAACGGATGAAGACTCTGCTGATGAAAATGATAATTTTCCATAGAGTAAAGATAATTTATGTGAAAATGAACTATTTGCTCCACTTGGCGTTAAATATGAAAAGTACAATGAAAAAACTGAAATTGGCCTAACTGAAGCTTGAATTAAAAAGAAAAAAATAAGTAAGCTAAGTTAAAGATTTTGAATGGAACAAAGAAAATTTTGAAAATGAAAACGAAATTTTGTTCCGAGAATGTAGTTATGCTCTTTATCGTAATTTAAATCATTTACACTTTTTTGAAGTGTTTTTACCGGTCAATTTTATCCTTCTATTCTTGAGCAATCTAATGTTTATTCTTCTTTTAAAAATGTTGATCACTCCCCGCTTTCAATAGAAGAAATAAAAGATTTCTTTGTAATTTCGATCATTTCTGGTTTAATAATAATTTGCCAATCAAAGCTTTATTTAATATAAGTATCGCTTTGAATGTATTGGAGTTGTGAAAATGATAAGAAATAATGCAATATATTTATCAATGCGCAAAAACAGCTTTCATCAAGTTATGAGAAGACTTCATTTTTCGAATAATTTAAATATCGATTTTAAGGACAAATTTTTCAATTTTCACCCATTGATAAAGCATTTACAAGAAAAATTTAAGGAAGATTTTGTACTAACGAAGAACATTTAACATGATGAAGCAATGGTAGAGTATTTTGGAAAACACGGATGCAAACAAGCTATAAGGAGGAAACCAGTAGGTCTTGGTTAAAAAATTTGGTGTCAAAATTCTTCAACTGGTTATTTGATCACTTTTGAACCATATCAAGGAAAATATTCATTGAATGAAAATAAAGTTGAACTTAGCAAAAGTGCAGCAACAGTTTTTTCCTTACTTAACAACCATGGTATTGGTAAGAAAGACTATCCATATCCTTTCTTTTTTGATAATTATTTTACGACAATACCTTTGCTCTTTTACTTGAAAAGAAAAGGTCGCATCACAGTTGGAGCACAAACACAGTAGGCAAATAGAACAGGAAAAAACTGCCTCAAGAATAAAATTAGTAGAGAATTTTATGATACATATTTTTCTATGCATCAAAAATCTAAAATATCATTTACTAGATGGAAAGATAAAGCTGTTGTTACAGCAGCATCAACCTCATATGGCTCCGAACCACTTGATTATGTAAAAAGATGTTCTATTTTTGAAAATAAATATATGAGTATACAGATCGCTAATGTTATTAAAAAAATTCAACATCGGAATGTGGGGAGCAGATTTAAGGCATCATAACATCAATAGATATAGAATTGGTAGTAGAGGCAAAACGTGGGGGCGGAGTCTTTTTACATCGTTACTTGATTGCAGCATACATAACGCTTGGCATTTTCAAGAGCATTTTCAAGAGCAAAAGGAGATGGATTAACTTATTTAGAGTTTAAACGAGAAATAGCATCATCTTATTTATCAAAATACAGCGTTACACCAAAAAATTACAACAGTAAAAGAAAAATCTTTACGTTACGATGGCGTTTATCATTATCTCGATAATGTGAAAGATGGAAAAAAAAAGGTACTCTTTTTCTCACATCACATCTAAATGTGATGTGGGTTTGTGCGTCAAATGTTTTATATTTTATCATAAAGAATAAAAAAAATTCTTTTGTACTTGTTAGCCTAATTTACCTAGTGTTGCCATTTATAATAATAAAAAATTTAAAAAAGAATCTGGGATACAAGTCAGCAACATCTTTATTACAACTTTCTAAGGAATTATGAAAACTTTTCAATCTAATTGTTTCAAAGTTCCATGGATTTATAAAATGATTTAGTTTTCAAAGTAAGATTTTTTTGCAAGTCTTATTGAATTCTTAATTTCATTGCGAAATTTATGAAAAACCAGTTTATTAAAAGAATTTGAATTAATTTTATAACCTAAAAACGATTATATCTCAATCATCTCTAAGATTTTAAGAGTCATCCATGGTTTAATTCCTACTTTGTATTTTTTGATTTTAACTGTTCTGGAAATATTTGGATACGTTTGAAATTAGTAAGATAATGTGTTATTCATAAAGTTGTAAGATTAGATCATGTTTAAAAGCTTCCTTTAGAAAAGACTAATTGAAATTATTTACAATATTAAAATAGTTATCCTAATTAACGTACGACAAAGACTTAAATGAAATTTTAATATCCAAAACTCGGTTAAGAGGAAGAAGAATAGGATATTGAATATAAAATATTGAAGGAAAGAAAATAGGTTTGGGGTACAAAGATGTTATCAATAATAGAGCTATGCAAAGTAAGAGTAGGTAAGGTAATAGTAGGTTGGAATAGAGAGCCAATAATAATGCTTTTGAGTACAATGTAAATAATATGGGTACAAACTTTTTGAAAATTTAGATTAAAATTACCAAAGAATTTTGGGGTATCGCGAGCAATTTTTTCAAAATTTTTATCTGACTTTATATTTAAGTTGACCGAGTCAACACAAACCTAATTGACAAAAACAAGTGTACAACTATTTTTTAATTTTAACTTGAACCTACTTGGAAATTTCTTTTCAACCTCGTGGTGCAACTTCTTTTGAGGCGGAAATTGAAATTTGTGACTTGTCTGTTGTTTTGAGGCCAAGAGAGTTTATTTGCGTACTTGTTAAGATTAAAAATAATTTTTTCGTTTTTGAGACCTAGAAATTCTTCATCTTCATCCCGTCCTACTGATTTTGGAAATTTAAATTATATTGCATCAATTTTTTACAAAATCATTTCTATCTTGCAAACTCTTTTAGAAGTCTGATATTTTATTTCCCAACAAAGCTAATATTTGATTTTTATAAGCACGATTTTCAGCAAATCACATTTTTTGATTGCATAATAAAAATAAGCTAGATAGAGTACAATATATAAATTCAAATTTATACAGCTTAACCCATTCACGACCAATGTTCCTATTTTGGAACATAAGTAATTTCATCTTCGTCTGCTTTTTTCAATGACTTTGAATATAAATCGTCTGCGTTTTTTTAGATATCGTCTGCTTTGCTTGGTCTTAAATGGGTTAAAACAGAATTTTAATATACCCAAACTTATAAGTACCAAGTCATTACAAAACTCTTGTTCCATGCTGAATTTTCTCTATTTGTAACTTTTTTAAAGCTAAAAAGTTATGGGGCTTGCTCACTAGTTTTTGTTCAAAAGACATTTAGTACTGAAAAATTTTGACATGAAATATTATATAATTTATACGAATGATAAAAGGGATAAATAATTTTAAATGCTTTGGAAATGCAGTCCCTTCGCTTTGAATAAAGTGCTAATGCATAAGATGTTTTCCTTTTTGTCTAGAAATCATTGTGTGCAACGATCGGATCGGCTTGGTCTCCGACCAGTGCCTCTGCTTCACCATGGATTTCCTTCGCAAAAAGGTATTTTCTTGGCAGACTTTGATTTTTTCCCTGCAAAACATCACCTACGAGGCTGTAAAAATGTTTGAAAAAGGTAACTCCTTTGGAAAACTCCTTTTCACTCTAACTTTTCAATTTCATTACTAATATATGCTTTTATCTTCAAAAGTGATGATTATGTCTTCTGGAAAAGTCGTGTATTTTGGAACGTCTTCTAAAGTGATTTCAGATTTTAGCACATTTGGTTACTTGTGTCCGAAGGCAATAAATCCTTACGACTTTTTTGGTATTTTCACTAAATTCTTACTATTTATAAGGATTCCTTTAACAAACTTATGTAAAAAGGAATGTTTATGTAATTGCCTATAATTCCTAACTTCTGGTGAACGAGAAGAATTTAAGAACGACAAAGTAGGTGTATGCGTATCTAAATTTTCACGACTCATCTTTAACTACAATTAGAATACCTTGTCTATGCTTGTGTGCCACATTTGGCGACTATAAAAGTCCAAGGGGTTTTGGTTGGTTGAACGTCGGTATAACTAATTGTTTAAACAGGCGTAATGTTTTTCCTTTCATAGTTGATCTGCTATCATTGGATCGCTCCTCACAGGAATCGTATAAAAACTCTTTGAAAAGGATCGATCACTTTTACAAAAAGTTCATCCATCATTCATCGAGCCACGCATCCTCTTACTCCTCACTAAATGGAAAAAAGCGTTCCTTTCTGCCTACAATCAAAAACTACTTCAAAAACTTATACATTTATACCAAGTAACTATTTGAAACAATTAACAACTTTTTTTCTCTATCACTCAATTAAAGCGAAAAGAACTTTGCAGTGTTATTTTTAAAGGAAACCCGACAAAATCTCATAGTCATTTTTATTATTTTAACTAAATTGATGAAAATTTGTTTTAATTAATAGTTTTAATGGAAAAATTCTTTTTAAAAATCTTATTATATTTTTTCTTTTGAAATCCTAGAATTTTAAAAATGTTATCATAATTTCTCTTTTTTAACCACACAAAATTTTTAGAAACTTGGTAGTTTTCTTTAAATTTTTTACAAATTTTATAAAAACTAAAGTTATATTTTGAATTTTTAAAATTACTAAACTTATATAGATTTTCTCGGATTTCACAAAAAATATGAAAACATTTAAATATTTTTTATTTTTCCATTTGTAAAACGATGGATTAAATTTTTTTTAACCATTTAATTAAAATTTTGAAAAATGCTTGACATTAAAAAGAAAACTCAGATTTTCTCTTGTGGGCATAAGCTCTACTAAGCCCGGACTGAGCCTAAGCTTTTTCCACATTTCCTTGTGAGTTATTTTGAAACAACAACATTTGAGCGGCAATTTATTGTTTTCTTAGCAATCTATAACAGCTTGACTATCAATAATAATCGAATTAGTAATCAGGCATTGATTTTGTTTCCACAAACTTGACTTTTTAAAGGAAATTTAAGCTAAAAATTTTATAATAAAATGTAACAAAACTAAAGCTTAATTTTTTAATGAAAATAAAGTTTTTTTTGCAGGTTCACTTGATTAGCAAGGTTAAGAAGTTGGATTAAGAATTTTTGCTGAATTCAAGTAGGGTGCCAAAAAAACTTTATTTTCAGACCCTCACTAAAAATAGACTTTATTTATTATATTCATTAAATTAGATTAGAATCATTAAAGATTATTTTAAGCATATACTTCTCGAATCAAAAATCAACTTCAGACTACTTTAGGACCACAAGATGTTTAAGTATTTACTGGATTAGTCAGTTATATAGTAATCTAGTAAATTAGTTCACATGTTAGTTTACATTTTATAGTTCTCTTATTTATAGTTGTTCAATAAAGTTAATGTGTGTTAATAATCGTCATCTACGCTTCACTGAATATTTACTCTTTGTTGTTTTATGCTATTACTCCCTTAAAAGCCAGGGGACCCATGTTATTAGTTTTATTAAAGTTGAAGTGTGTCAATCATCCTCATCATATGCGCTTGACTGAATATTTTAAGACTTATGTCGTTTTTCTATTAGTCATCTAAAAGCAAGAGGATTCATGTTATTAGTTTTGATAAATAGACGCCCTATTTTCTAGGTATGTTCACAATCCCATGCACAGCTCCAAGTCGTTGATGCTTCGCATATACGAGCTTTCGTTGTTCGCCATTCTTGCCGTTACGATCGGATTAGTAAGTCTTTCTCTTTTTTTTTTTTACCAAAAAAGGCAAATGAATCATAATTCCACTCTTTAGACGTTTTTCAACATTGAGAAAGATCCTTTGAGTGAGAAATTCAACTTTTTCTTCATCACGACTGTTGCATTTTCCTTTCACAGCATGACAAGGGCAATAAACAAAAGTACCTGTGTTGTCTCTTCTTCTTTTTCCTATTCTTTACTAACCCCTTTTTTACTTTCAGCAATTTTTCAAAAAAATGAAGAGCTAGATTCACTGTATATTCAAGATCAAAACCTCAGCAAACTTGGAGTATCTATCGTAAGTACACTTTAATTTTGGAAGCATAATTCCCATGTCGAAATAATGTTTTTCGCTGAAAGATCCCACATTCTCCCCTCTCTTAACTGGTTATCGAACACAGTCGACATATGATGACTTTACAAAAATGTGAATTGTCTGCGTTTATTAATGCTTTTTAATACAAATCTTCTCCTTTGCATTAGATATCGTCTGATTATTCTGGTCGATAACGGGTTAAACAAATGCACTAATTCTACTCAAAATTTAGCCAGCATAAAATTTTAACGTATAAAGTTAAAGCCGTTACAGCTCTCACCCTCGCGGCATTGACCAAATGGACGCCATCGGTAAAATGGAAACAAAGAATCCTAGGGATTATAAGCTATTACCTAGGCACACTAACACACAGACCAAGACTCTTCTCCTTGGGATTCAAAGTTTTAGAAGAATCCTTAGAACCACAGATTATGCAATTCATAATCAAAGAGGCTTGGAAAAACCATTTTTGACAAATGGCAAATGTATACCCCTAAGGCGAGTAACAGGCGCTTTAAGCTCGTATAGCTCCGGGTGGATCAAGCTCATTAGCTTTGGACAGCAGTTGTTCTAGGAGAAAATAACTCTGATTCCAAATTAGCACTGCCTTGTGGGTTAAGTACTTGGTTGTACAAAGGCTAAAGGTTTCCAGTCCTGAATACAAACACTGGTTGGCGTCAGGAAGGGCATCCGGCTTGTAAAAATTCTGCTCCAATTTACTTTGCAATAATCCAAAACTCTATAGGTAGGATACAGCCCGAAGTACTCCGTGGGTGCTTTCAGTAACCTACGTCAAAAAGAATACTGAAAAAAACCAAAGAGGAAGAATAGTGTGGTAGATCATACTGACAAAATTTCTTGTAATGTAATAAGATTAGCTTCATGGAATGTCGGCATAATGACAGGAAAAGCGAATTGCAGAGGAGATGATAAAGCGAAAGATTGAAATAGCCTATGTACAGGAGACTAAATGGAAGGGTAATGCTTCTAAAATGCTTATCCAAGGATTCAAAATTGTTTCAACTAATAAAAAGGATGGTGTAGGGGTAATTTTGAGTAAAAAATAGCATGAAAAGATAATTGAAGTAAGAAGGGTAAGTGACAGGATAATTTTATTGAAATTAAAGGGTTTTAATGAAATTATTACTGTTGTGTCAGTGTATGCACCACAGATTGGTTCTAATAGGGAGGAGAAAGATGTATTTGTTGATAAACTTGATAATTTACTGTTGGAAGTCGCAGAGAGTGAAACACTAATTTTAGCAGGTGACTTTAATGGTCAGATTGGGAAGTGATGGGTATGAGGGAGTCCATGGTGGACAAGGTTTTGGCAAAAGGAACGAAGAAGGCAACCCACTATTAGACTTGGCACAGAGAAATGAACTGACCATCTGCAACACCAATTTCAAGAAAAAAGATGATCATTTAATAACGTATAGTAATGGAGGCAGAAATAGTCAAATAGACCTTTTAATGGTCAGACAGGAGAAAAGAAAATATGTCAAAAATTGCAAGGTTATCCCAGGGATTGATATTGTATCGCAGCACAGAATTGTCATGATCGACATGCTTATATCTGAAGAACAAAGGAGGAAAGTAAAAAAGATAGGGCGATTCAGGACATGGCTACTTGAAGACAGAAAAGTTCAAGGAAGATATCAAGAGTTAGTTGAAAATGGTTTGAAAGAAAAACAAATAGGTGATAATATTGAAGAAATGTGGAGTCATCTTAGAAAGAATCTGTTGACAGCAAGTTTGATTGTGCTTGGTAGAACGAAAGGTGGTAGAAGAACTCAAAAAGAAACTTGGTGGTGGAAGGAAGAGATTAGAGAAGTATTAAGAGCTAAGAAGCAAGCTTTTAAAAAATGGCAGGAAAGTAAGTTGGAAGAAGACAAACAAATGTATAGACTCAAGAAAAATGAAGCTAAAAAGATTATTGCGGTATCAAAAGCAAGGGAAACAGACAAACTGTACGAGGCACTTGATAGTAAGAATGGTGATAAGCAAATTTTTAAACTTACAAAGACTAAGCAAAGAGATATCAAGGAATGTGGAAATATCGACATTATAAGGGACAAAGAAGGAAAAATTCTTTTTAAAGAAGAAGAAATAGAGGAGAGATGGAAAGAATATTTTAAAGATCTGTTAAATGTTGAAAACAAGCATAATTGCATCGTTGCAGATACAAAAATTGAAGGTCCCGAGCTAGGTTTGGAGGAAAAGGAATTATATCAAGCAATAAACAAAATGAAAAAAAATAAAGCAACAGGATCGAGTGAAGTAAGTGTAGAAATGATAAAAGCTGGAGGAAGAGAATGCTGGAAGATGATGAGTAGATAATTGGAACAGATTTGGAAAGAAGAAAAAATGCCAGAAGAATGGACTAAAAGTCTCATTGTTCCAATTTACAAAAATAAAAGATATGTGTTAAACTGTGAAAATTACCGAGGCATAAAACTAATAGAACACGGATTAAAACTTCTGGAAAGAATTTTGGCTGGACGTTTAAGAAATCAAGTTAACATAAATGATAACCAGTTTGGATTTATGAGAGGAAAGAGTACAGTAGATCCTATATTTATAGTTAGACAGGTGATGGAAAAGAGACTTGAAGGAAATCAGCCTTTATTCTGCGGTTTTGTAGACCTAGAGAAAGCGTATGATAGGGTTCCAAGGGATGTTGTGTACTGGAGTCTAAGAGAAAAAGGTGTTAGTGAAAAGTTAGTGAGACTAGTTAAGGAAACCTATAGAAACTCTAAAACTTCCATCAGAACAATGAACGGATACTCACAGGAATTTGACATAAAAGTAGGGTTACACCAAGGTTCTGCATTGAGCCCTTTTCTTTTTGCAGTTGTTATTGATAAAATCTCCAAAAATATCAGAAAATAAGGATTAAATGAACTTTTGTTTGCCGATGACTTAATAAGTATGGCAGATAGTGAAATTGAATGCGAGTTGGGCAAAATGGAGAGAGGTTAAACCTGTTATAAACGATAGAAAACTACCCATGAATTTTAAGGCCAAGGTGTATACATCAATAGTTAGACCCGTCATGACTTACGGATCAGAATGTTGGTGTCTGATAAATAGTGAAAAAAAAAGCTAGAAGTGACGGAAATGAAAATGCTGAGAATGATGCTGAACGTTACAAGAAAAGATAGGATTAGAAATAAAGAAGTGAGACATAGAACAAAAGTGACGACGAGTGTTGTAGATGTAATGGAAAGAAACAAGATGATATGGTATGGACACGTGCTAAAAAGAAAAAGAGATGAAAAATAAAGATAGCGTACGATGAGCCTGTACAAGGAAAGAGAAAAAGAGGAAGGCGAAGATTGAGATGGAGGGATGATTTGAAAAGGTCCATGGAAAAATTTGGGTTGAAAGAAAGCGATGCGAAGGACAGGAACCTATGGAGAAACAGGATCAAGCCATCGACCCCCATTTAGGGGATACTATGATGATGAAGAAGAAGAAGAAGAAGAAGAAGAAGATACCCCCAAGGGAGATTGCCAAGACAGAATTTTCGTTGACGCCTCCCTTCCAGGCCTAGGCCTCTGCGTTAACAAATTCACCATGGCCCTCAACATTTCCCAAGGGAAGGCAAGCATTGTGGAACTAGAACTCCTAGCAATTGTCATTACACCATGTGCTTTTCCTCAACATAAAATCCTTTCGGTTTCCCAATTGGCAATAGCAGATATCAGAAACTGCGGAGGCAACTCAATCACTAGCTACATCCTAATAAACTTTCTGCTCCAAAGCAAAGACATCAACTTCGATTTCCTAAGAGAAAATATAAACTACATCCCCACAGAAGAAAAGGGAAAAAGTTCCAAGTAACTTACCACACTCTCGGATTCAAGATTTGGCTCTCATCACCAAATATCACTACATAACCAACGTTGTCTCAGAAATCCAGCATTCTGGTCAAAAAACTTCAACAAAATCCTCTTTGGGACTAAACCTACCAGAGGTTTTTTAAAATACATTTTACAAAAAGGAAAGATAAAAATAAAAAATGTGTTTAACAAAGCTGGTTTGTAATTGATAGTTTAAAAGATGTGTTTAAGAAAGCTGGTTTGTATGTGGTATATCTTTGGTGTAACTGTGTGTTACGTTTTCACTAGGAAATTGGTAGTAGAATTTGTTGTTTTGAATCTAAAATTCTGGTTTGCAAGATAGGTATTGAGACTTTCCTCCAATATCAATCAATGAAATAATACCAAATCAAGGTTGTTTTCGCTCGATGATACAGCTTTATTCCCTATCTAACTCGAGTTTGTGCAATCATCTCTCAAAATCAGCTTTGAATGCCTCCTACCTGTCCAAAACTATACAAAATAAAATTATAGCATGCATTGCAACTGTGATTCGTAGAAAGATCTCTGTTGAAGTTCAAAAAGCAAAGTTTTATTCTGTTATTGCCGATGAGACAACAGATTTTTCTCATAAAATTCAGCTTTCAGTTAGCGTGAGATATGTGAGAGATCATTCTATAGTGAAATGTTTCCAAGAGTTTGTGAACCCAGACTCATTATGTAGAGTAGATCTCGCAAATGAAATTTTAAATGTGTTAAAACGGACTGGTTTGGTTCCCGAAGTTGGTCATATAATGGGGCAGCAGCGATGAATGGAGCTTTTTAATGGGGTACAAGCAGAGGTACGGCGTCTTTCTTTGAACCAGACTTTAGTTAAAGCTAGTGAAGTTCCAGAGATTCGAAATACTTTTGGTATTGTTGACAGTTTAGCAAAAATTTTCAATTTGAGTGCTGTTAGAAGTAGAAAATTAGAAGAAGCGTAAATGCATCAACTGATAAGATATCTAAATACAAGCTCAAAGTTCCATGTCAAACTCGTTAGGTCGAGAAACACAAGGCTCTTCACACAGGGCATACTTTTTGTATTCTGCAGTGATTGATGTACTTCATGACATAAGCAGAGATAAATCTTCTTCCTCTTCAGAGGTTAATTGCTTAGTCAACTCTAACTAAAGCCGAGTTTGTTGTTGGGCTGGTTTCGATGAATGATGTAATGACTCTTTTTTTACAATCTAGTTCGAATGATATTTTCTCTGCTATGAAACAAGTCTCAATCATAAAACAGCAGCTCGAAGAATGGAGAAACAACGAAACTCATTTTGAGAAATTTTTTGAAACGCTTAAAAATGTATGGGGAAGAGCCTTTGAGTATTCCAAAGATAGTTAAAAGAATGACTTTCATTTAAATCTCATAAATGTTAAAAATAGAACTTCTGATGCAAAATGTTTAATACTTTTATTTTCAAACTCATTTATTCCCACCATAACCACTCCTACCCATCTTGATAATTACACTCTATTATTCTTGACAACATATTTATACCTAAAATCAATTTGAATATTTATCTTGTGTATTGAACACTACTATATCTAACCATTTTCCTATTTGGGTATCTCTGAAGCGTACATCTTCCCATAAAATCCATTGATGAGACTAAATTTGTTAATCTTACTGCTAATTATTATTGGAAAATATCATCCCTTAAACTTAAAAAACATAAAATTTAAAAACATAAAATATAAACTCTCAAATTTCAAAAATCTTTCAAATAATGTTATTGATTCATCCAAATGTTACTATAAAAAGAAAAAAGAAGCACGGACTAATATTAGACTTCAGCAATTGATTAAAAAGAGGAATAAAATATATCACAAGTGGAAGAATTGATGAGAACAATATTTTTGGCTTTGAAATAGAAAATTTCAATTTTTCATCATGACCAATGATATCTTTGCGGGTACCAATGATCTTTACGTGTACTAAGGATCTTTGTTGGATCTTACGAAGATACTAATAATATTTACGGGGGCACCAATCATCTTTTCGGAGGTACCAATAATCTTTACGGGTGCTAATGATCTTTACGGGGGTATCAATGATCTTTACGGGTTCTTTGAGGGATCTATAATCCCAGTACCAATGATCTTTGAAGGGCCTAGATTAAATTCCCTCTCCTCCTCTACATATACGTAGCGTAACGCAAATGAACAACCTATTCTTCTCCCTCCCTATGGCGTTACGTAATATATGTAAATCCGCTTGCCAAATGATTTTTCCCAATGTTGGGACACTCTGTTTACCACGTTGAAGAAGTCTATTGAAATCTTTTTGTCGGTAGGATAGTGTGCATTCTCACTCAAATTTTGTCTGATTGCAGGTGTTGACTGATGTGTTGCCTAGCTTGTTACTCTCTTTGTGCATCCTGTCTCCGCTCTTCTGGCTCCTTGGAATGGCCTCTCGCATCGCAGTCTACTGGGCATGTGTTCTTTCGCTCCTGCTGTATTGCCTAGCATTAAAGTACACTCTCCTATTCGCCACCCTACTGCACCCCTCACACGCGATGTCCCTACACCTGCTTGCCCTCCTCCTGACTACCGTGGGCAGCGCTCTTTCGGGCTGGTGCATCCACAGCTGTAAACTCCTTTCCACGCTCTCCTTCGCCACCCTCCTCTCTCCCGTGCACTGGCTGGTGAAGTTGAGCTACCTTTCCGAGTTTCACTCCCTTCCCATCTTCTCCGCGTGTGTGAGTGACGACTCGTTGCCTAGGGACAAGATGCGCGCCCAACAGACCTCTTTGCACGATGTGAACGCGCAATGTGTGGACTTCGCCTCTCTCTTCGACGATTCCCTTGCCCGGGTATGTTCGCAGGCCAGCCTCTTCTTCCTCGGCTTCTTCTTCCTTTTCTCCTTCGTGCTCTTCTTCTCGAGATTAGCCACCAGGAATTTGCACAAGCACTCCTCTCTCTACCAATAAAATGTTTGTCTATACGTTTACAGGAATTGATTGGCTTCTTCGATCCAGAAGAAAATCTAGGTGAGTCTTGGTGTAGAAATCGATGAGTTTAATGCCAGTCATCTATAGATTTTCTTCGCGTATTTATAATGTTGTTTTCAGCCCAAGAATTTGATAGAATAAAGCGAAAATTAATTACGTTTCTTCATGCTTTTCTTTTAAACGTTATCATTTTCTTTAAAAGCTACAAAAATAGAAGTAACATAAATGAAGTGTGACATAGCTGTCAAAAAAGCTTGCATACGGAGATATAAAATAAAATTTAATCAATATCTTAGGAAATATTAATCAAAATTTATTTTTTGCTACAAAAATTTTATGTTTGAAAAAAATTAAATAGTTCATAAATAGGGCACAGTTTTTGATCAGTTAATTTCAAAATATACAAACTTTCAACATCGTACAGAATTAATTATAAACGAATATTTCAAAGCGCAAGAACGGAAAATTTTGATTAAATATTTGATTTGTAAAATGATAACCTTACATAGAGAAACTAAAGAAATCGCTTCCCGTAAAACGTTTCTAGTTTGGGCATAAGAAGCGCGATCTAGACTATTCTTTCAATTATTTTATCTTATTGTTATCAACTCTACCTCCCATCTCAAGATGTTTTCCTCCTAATACTGTCTTAATTTTCAATTTGTGTGTATAATATTTTAATGAATTGGAAATAATGAAGATTGCCTAAAACTAGTACAAATCATTAAAGTTATCAAAATTTAAACTTTATAAGGATGTAAAGAAATATTTAAAAATGTCAGTTGGCCTAAAATTTCTGTCTTTAGGCAATAGTTATCTCAATAATAAAAAGAGCGCTCAACCGCCACAGAGCTGCATACATTTTTGTAAAGAGAGTGAACAAGATTTGAGTTTTTTAATTCCATTATGTTCTTTATATCACTCGCTTCCATTCTTGAGTCAAGGAAGTTTTGAATTTCACATTCATCAGTTTTGAAATCTATTTTTCTATAAGTTCCATACGCATCTTTTATACTAAGTTTGAGTATAAAGATTTGTCGACTACTTCACAAATCAAAGAATAACTTTCTTTTATGTTAAAAAGTTGCACCATCAAGTTAATACTTTCAAGAACTTTTTTGACTCTTTTAACGATCAAACTTTCTTTATGAACTTCAAGAGAATTAACTTGTTTTCTTACTTCAGCTAGATTATCGCTGTAACAAACAGCTGCTTTCAACCAGTATGACCATCTAGTAATAATTGGCAAGCTGGATGCCAATATCTTTGAACAAATTCTTCCTTTATTTTTTAAGGTTAACATTTTCATTGAACTCAACTTCTTTGTAAAATATTCTAACCTTCATAAGACAGTTGTGCATCAAGTGTGCGAATCAAGTAACATGGAAAAGGTTTTAGTAAAGCGATTTCAATGTTTTTGCTGTAGCCACATTGTAAGATTAAAATATTATAAAAAAAATTAGACCTTATTTCCGTTTCGTCAAAAATTAAAAAAATCTTTTTCTCTTTCAAAATTCCTTTGATTTCTGATATTTTAACTTTAGCCATTTCGTAAACCAGTTTTCGACTTTGTGAAACAGAAGGTAAAGAAAAATATATATTGGAAAATAAAGTAAGAATGCTTTGATGGCAAAGTTTATGAAGGGGGATATTTACTTCACAAATTGATTTAACTATCAATTTTGAAAAGCTTTTGTTCGGAGTTTGTATGAAATTAATCAAACTCTCATTTTTTGAAAATCTTTCTTTTAAAATTTTATGGTTTTTATAAATTAATTTATTTAAATATAAAAAACCTAAATTAGGGGTTTATTTTTTACAAAATTCTTTTTACTTTATGTACATGGCAGATATGGAATTTTTCTAAAAATATTCGAATTTTGCAGAAGTCATTAAAAAAGTAAAAAATGAAAATATTTTAGTGAAATTTACTGGAAGATAAACTTTGTAATTGCAAAATCAATAAATGAATTTTAAAAACGTCCTTCAAACATTTAACAACTCAAAATTTGAAGTAGGCTAAATAGTTTGAGCATATCTTTATGTATGGGTGCATTTGGAATCTGTCAAGATGTCCTTATCACCCTTCCTTCTGCCTACCCACTCTACTGCTGAAAAAATCAACTGATTGATATAAATTTAGTTTTAGCAATAACTTTTAGAATAGAAAGATAAACTTAGTCTCTCTAATCATTTTTATCAAATCATACATAGGAAACTAAAAGTAACGGGAGCCTATTTGAAAAGAATAAATATTTTTTGATTTTTTAAAGAATATTTTTCGATTCTTTGATTGACAAATATATTCGTGCAAATTGCAAAAATATAGGTAATAACTTTTGTAACATTGTATGAGGTATATCAAATCTTACATCTAGCGAAATATGAACAGAAAGTTTCATATTTTTTGTTTTTTTAGAGAATATTTTTCAATTCTTTGATTACAGAATTTTATTTTATTAATTGACAGATATATTATTTAATATCGTTAAAAAATTGCAAAAATATAGGTAATAACTTATGTAAGATCGTCTCCCCGAATGAGGTATATCAAACCTTACATCTAGGAAAATATGAACTGACAGGTTGGAGATGAACCATCGCAGTATACAGGTTGGATATAAACTCCCTAGTCATTTGTACAGGGAATAGAAACTATCGTAGTATACAGGTTGGAGATGAATCATCATAGTTTACAGGTTGGAGATGACACTTAAGTTGTCTACCCGCGTTCAACCGTACAGATTTTGAGAATATATCATTAAATAACAGAGAAGACTTCAGAGATTTTCCATGGAATTTACTTCAGTGATTTTCCGACTTCAGAGATTATCCGTCTACGCGCAGGGATTGGAAAACTTTTTTACCCATCGACCCCTTCATATAACATTTGTCTTCACATTGACCCCCACCCTATACAGAAATGTTTAATAAAACATTAATCAATGTCCAACAATTAAGAGAAAGAATACAAACCAAAAATATTTCATATATCCTATATACTATACAATGTCCTAAGCTATGTTTTAAAAGAAAAGTAGATTTATTACTACTAAAAAGCACAATTAGGAAAGTTTGTCTATCTTATCGACACTAAAGATCTGTTATCGACCCCCAGGGGTCGATATCGACCATTTTGCCAACCCCTCTACTGTGCTAAAGATGTGGTGAAGCGTAGAGATAAGAATTCACTGCGCTCACAAACGCTTAATGCAACATATGTTAATCTTTCTTCGCAAAGTTATGCGCTAAAATCAATAACAAGCGTGATAGAAGTGGAATGTTATTTATTTTTCGTACACTGTCGGGTAAATATAACGAATGGCCTTTGTTAAAAATCAAAAAAGTGTATCTAAACTGAATAAAAATTGTTTTGAAATAAAAGTAGGCTGCGATTATCCAACAAAACTTGTACATTCGATCGATATTTTTCACCTAAAAAATAATTTAAAATTTATTAGAAAAACATTATACTGACCTAAAAAGTAAAAATATATATATTTATTTTCGACGGTGTTTTTTAACTATGTCATTTTAAAATGTAAAAAACCATATTCTACGTTTGTTAATATGAAATATTAAAAAAATAGTATTCATCACGTTAATTATTGGTATTTTTTGGAACTAGATAAAAGTTGACTGACCTCACATAAAATCAGATTTTGGAAAAAGAAAAACATATTTTTTGTAAAACCTAGCCTATGTTACACACAATGAGTATAGCTTTCCAAGTATACCATTTTCAATCAAAATTTTTCTTTAAATCTTCACATAATGCTCATTTGAAAAAGTAGTCGCTTTTTTTTACTAAAATTTAGACCAAATTTTTCGAAGTAAAGTCCGGTTATCAAAAAAATTTAAAAACTTTTGCAAAAATAAATTATTCTAGCGTATGTAGCAAACGATAGGCTTCCAAATGATATATATATTATATATATATATATTAGGGTGGCCCTCATTTTTTAACTTTTGTAAAAAAAGTTTCCCAACCAAAAATTTTGTTTCGTTTTAGGTAAAATTTTTATTTCTAAAATTTTATAGAGTTTCGTTAAGTATAAATGGACTCTCAATCACTCAAATTAAATATAAAAATATAGTATAAAAGACCCTCAATCCATTGAGAAAGCATATACATATATTCAAAAAAATAAAAAAAATTTAAAATTGTAATTTAATTCAAACATTTTTATATTTTTTCTTTTGATTAGATTTAGTTTTAATAAACTATTTTGTTTTTCCTTCAAATTCTCTACATTTTAAAATGGAAATTAATTTAGAATTTTTATCTTCAAGAAATTTTGTTGGAACAAAATTACCTTCAAATCGTCAGGCATTATGAGTATTTTTTTATAATAATATGAGAGTTTTAAAACTCACTGCAAAAGAAAGTGCGGCCTTAGTTTATGTAATTCCCACAAAAAGAATTGACCAATGTATTGAAAAGCTGCTTAAATTCTACAAAGAATGGAGAGATTTACAAAAAAATGTTAACAGATCTTCTACCAAAGAAAAGGCAAAAAAAGATAGCTTTGTCGAAAGAATAGATGATTTATTCGATATAGCCCATTGAAATAATTGAAGAGAATAAAAAGTTTCTGAATCTTCAACGTCAAAAAGGTCGACCCGGTTCTATGACTGGATTAGATCAAAAGTTATTGCATAAAGAAGAAAGATTATTATTAAAGAGAAAAATGAAGGAAGTTGAAAGAGAGGAAAAAAATGGGCAATTTCTGAGGAGGAAATGAAATCTCAACAAAACATTCACAGTGATGAAGGAACTAATCTTTCTTCAGAAGTAGGAAAATCTTTGAAAAAACAACTGAAGCTAAAAAAAAGTTGATGTTAGAGGAACTTGCGATTTTTTACTCCTCATCTGGCTGAAGTTTTTGACAGATGCAAAATTAGTGACAGAAATGGAATGCATATTTTGATGTCAGCTGCTGATGCTTTTCTACAGAAAATCTTATAATAAATCGCACTTCTTTTCAAAGATTAAGAAAAAAATTTAGAGAAGAAAGAACCCATCATATTTGACAAACCAAGATATTATTTTGCATTGGGATGGAAAACTGTTTTTAGAATCAAGCCAAAAATTTAATAGGATTGCTATTATAACAACATTTCATGGAAAAGAACAATTGCTGGAAATTCCCAAAATTAAATCAAGCTCTCGAGAAAATCAAACATTAGCCAAGTAATTGAAAATTGGAATATTCTAGATAGAGTTCAAGCACTTTGCTTTGATACACAGGTCAAAAGAATGGTGTATGCACAATTATTCAAAAAATGTTAAGCGTGAATTGTTATATTTACCTTGTAGGCATCATATTTTTTTAATTAGTTTTGATTTACTAATGAATCCCACTTCTTTTCCTGATATGATTCTATTCAAAAAAATTCAAGGAAAATTGGCAACAATAGATCAAAAAAAGTATATAACAGGCAGAGATAAAATTTCTGATTATGATCGCTGTGAAATTTCTAAATTTGTCAAATATCATCTTTCTCAAAATAACCAGATAAGAGATGACATTAATATTTATTGGTGAAGTTCATGGCAATGAAATATTATTTTGTAGACCTGGTGCCATGAGCCATGCAAGATGGATGTTCAAAGCAATTTATGCTTTTAAAATTTTTGTTTCAAAATGAGTTAAAATAGAATGGTCACAAATTAACTCTATAACAAGAATATGCGTGTATTCTTGCTCTTATCTACGTTCCTGCATGGTTTACTTGTCCTAATGCAATTAAAGCGCCATACCACGACTTTAATTTTATGGTCAAGCTCATAAAGTTTAAAAAAATTGATTTGGAAATTAGTCAAGTGATTTCCCAGAAATTCGCTAATCATCTCTGGTATCTTGTTTCAGAGAATGTTGCTCTATCTCTGTTTGATGAAACTGATATCAAAGCAAAAATAGCTAAAATTATAATAAATTCATCGACTGAAAATAATGAAATTAATGTGAAAAAATATTGACTTCCTAAAAACAAGCTGTCTTCTTTTTTAACTTTTAATTTTTCTTCATTAGCAAATTTATTTACAAAAAAAAATTTCTGCGCGATTTTTAATCAGTACAGTCTTTCTCAATGAAGATCCTTTGTTATGGAAAGAAAGGTCTTGTTTTAGAGGGTTTAGAAAAAGATTGAAGTTGTAAATGATGTTGCGGAAAGAGGAATAAAGCTCATTGAAGATTATCACAATACCCTTGCAAATGATGAAAAAACAAAACAATTTGTTCTTCAAAATGTCGCTGAAAAAAGAAAAAATTATCCAAAATTTACCAAATATTGTTTAAGATCTAATGTTATCTTGGTAGATTTGTTATTAAAAAAATTTTAAATCTCATATAGTTTTTTGCAATAAAGATACATTTTTTTAATTCCAAAAATTCTGTTATTCCTTTCTTCTCTTAGGGTCGACTTAGTTTTTTTAAAAAAAGGTCAAATTTTCAAAATTAATTTGTTTTAGACGTATAAACATAATTAAATTATGGGAGCAACAAAATTAATGATTTTAATTTTTAGTTTATACGGGTCACCCTAATATATATTTATCATGAAAAAGAAATATTGAAAAACAGTTTAATTCTTTCTGCAAATCAAATAAGTAAAAATTTCCAAAAAATCGCCATATTAATATTAGTATTATTATTATTATCATATATTACATAAACATTTCAACCAATCATATTGTTTTCATGAAATAAAACTGCAACTTTTATGTAGAATTTTTGGAATGGTGCTTTCAATATGTATGTAAAATATTTTTTTTTAATTTTATTTCAAGTATGTTTTTTACCATTTTACGATTTATACATTTAAATATATAATAAGTTCTGGCAAGTTGTTTCCACGAAGGTCTTGCCAGACCTCTGATAAGGTCTTGCAAGTTGTCTCCCCGGAGGTCTTGCCAAACATTTCTTTGGAGAAATATATTCTTAGTTCAAACATTTCTTTGGAAAGTATTTTTTCAAAAAAGTTGTTCTTTCATACTTCTCATCTTCGTACGATTTATGTGGGCTTTTTTGACCAGCAGCATGCAGTTCAAGAAACCCCGTAACATCCACAACGTCAATACCTTTAGTACAGTTGTCATCAATATCTTCATTGCCTGTCAATTGATGTGTATCAGGAGCAATCACCACAACACCTGCAGACTTAACATCTTCATTTTCACAAAGGGTAATGTTTGTTGCTCTATTTCTTATAATGAGAGCAACTTTTCTATCTTTCTCGATATTTGTTTGGTCAAATGATATAATAAATATAAATTTATTATAAATAAAAAGATGTATATGATTCATTAATCATTGTATATAAGAAGCGTACAATAAACGAATTAATCAACAGTGTATAAAGGAAATGGGTAAAAAAACAAAGCATCTTATCTACGCATATCTTACCTCCTTGAATCAAAATAATCTGTCTTTTTCTTCAATCACTTCCGTTGATGGGCTACTTAAAATCAAGGCTGTCTTTATATACACTTCAACAAAAAGACGTCCAAACAAGTTTTGACAAGAAATGCATGATGGTTGTTTTGCTTTGATGTCAAGAAATAAGACTTGACACATATTGCGTATATGAGAAGATATTCATGTTGTCTCATATGTGATCAGTCTCTTTCTCTTTTTCTGCTATACGAACTAATGTTTTAAACAAATAAGTTAGTAACTTGCTGAATTATTTATATGATTTAAACGGCTTTTATCACAATGGATATAGCTAGATCCATGTTTTTTTGAGGACGGTCATTTTTTGTTCATTTTAACATTCATATTTACCCACTATGAAAACTACAAAGCATCAAATAACGAGCTGATTATTATAAAGAAATATCTAGTAAATTATATATTTGCAAATATAACAGACACACTATATATTCAACTTAAATTATCTAATCTCATATGAGATGATCACGGGAGATAATGCTATTTTCACGTTTATGAGGAAAAAAATAGCCCGCTCCGCTACGAAAAGGACGACCGTAAGTTGGCGACAAATGGTACAGGCAGTGGCGAATCCAGAAATTTCTTATAGGGGGGCCGAAATCTATTTAAATTTTTTGCTAAAAGTCTTCAGAGAATACGACAGCCGTATTATGTCTTTTAGAATCACTGATTACCTATGTTTTCATATTTTTAACATTATTTTGCGATGAATAAATTGCAAAAATTTATTTTTTATACATGCAAGGGTAATTTTCGAAGCCATCTCCTGGATCCGCCACTGGGTACATGCCATTGTCAAAAGTAGTACTTGGTTCCTCCTAATCCTATCCTAACAAGAAAGAGTTGATGTTTTCAATGCACACCACGAAATATACAGGAAAAATGATAATGAATTGCGATGAACAGAAGATGAACAATGCAAGATAGATAGATGATAGATAGACGACGTGTTGTATATATTTGTTTATAAATTACAATATTCAGGCAATTTTTCAATATATACCAGCATTCCCAATGGAAAATGCCAAGAAAATTTAAGAAAATAGCAAACGTTTAGTGAGAGCGTGGTGTGCACGATGGATTGATGAAAAGAAGATTGTATTCTCGGTGATGAATGAGTGTGCTGCATGATAGGTTGGGTTTGGATTACTCGTTTTGAAAAATACAAATAAATACAACACGCTCGATTTAGTTCATGTCGCTGATAAATGTAAACAAGATGAGCAGAGTCTCACTTTTCAACGCTTCACTCCTACTCGCGTTCAACACGTGCATTTTCATACATTCGCACTCGCTTCTCCCTCTGATCTGTGCGTGTTGATCGAGTCGCTCTCACACTCACTGCCCACCCTACTTCGAGTCAAAATGGTAGATACGTGTCTGCTTAAATGTCGCTAAGTTCTGCTTCCCGTTCAATGGGATACATGATCATTGTGTCAGAAAATGAGTCTCATTCTCTTTGCTTATACGGTAAGATTCCTTCTCTCCTTTTTGATATCACATTCATTTATTTTTTATACTCGTTCAATCAATTTCATTATTCTACACGCATATTTTACAAAGCGCTTTAATTAAAATTACAAGGTCACAACTTCTTTATTTATCAATGCATTCTCTAATAGTACGTATTTTTGTTTCAGTCTTAGTTTCGAAGCTAATACGCTCTGACGTTAAAATTTCGTAACCTAAAAATGCACAAAAACTCGAAAATGAATCAAAGGTTTGTAAAAAATCATAAAATTAAAAGAATCATACATCAAAACTTGTGGAACACGAATGTAAAACTTCATCCCTGTTATTTTCTTGATGTCCTTCCCTGTTGAAAATGAATTGTATTCATTGAGTTCTTCAATTTATTTCGAGAAATTATATTACTTTTACTTACGATTCATCTTTCAAATTCTAGAGGAGGAGAGGGAATTTGAAATTTTGGGAGATATTTTAGAGCCAGGAGTATGATTTAATTTTTACTTATTTTCATTGTTCAAATAGAAATTTTAAAAAATATAATTTATAATGTATATATACCAGGAAGACTACGGTGATTTTTGTTAATTTTTTTCGCATACAATTTTTTATAGAAGCTGAAAAACAGCCTAGTAGAAAAATCTCTTCGAAAAAACAAATTTTCAGTAACCCTTATCAGGATAAATGACTACAAAATGTAGTCATCCAATTTTAATAAATTAATAACTTTTTTAAAAATCAAGAAAAAACTTCATAAAAGTACACTTTCTTTACATAATAAGCTAAAACATAAGCAAAATACAAATTTTGATACCGATGATAAAAATTTATATTTTAAGTTTTTCATCTCTATTGAAACTGACTACATTTTGTAGTCAAACACTTTCTTTGAGATTTGCTATGTTGCTTTTTTAATACATACAACAGCTGTTATTTGAAGCTGGATATAATGAAAGAGAATAAATATACATTTTATTTCCACCTGTCACACTTGATGTCTTATCTGTTTCCATTTCTTTCTTTCTTTTCGGCTTTTCATATCTCTTACTCTTACAGTATGACCAAAAGAAAGTCTTTTATCGAAGCATGCAGCCTGTTAAAAATAAGTAAGTTATGCGACGACGATTTAGATGTGGATGACTCTACAGAATTTACGAATATTCTAAGTGAAGACGAAAAATGGCCAATCATTTTTGAAACTGTGTTTAAAATATTTTTATTATAATAGAAAAAATTTCCAAGATAATTCTTCTTTGGCAAAAAATGGGGTATTATAATACCTTAATTAAAAAAAGCCTATAAATAATTTTTTTTTCTCTGATAATAAAAAAATAATTTTACATTAAAATTGGAAAGAAAAACAAGAATTATTTGGTAAGAAGTTTAGTAATTCGTCATTAATCAAATTTAACCTTGATTTCTTTTGTTTTTCAATATCTATAAATTTATCAAGAAAATGTTCTCCCACTAATATGCCCTTTTTGATTGTGGTAGAATCAAACGATAAAAGTAGAAAAATAACTAACAGTAATGACAGAAACCTTTTTGTGGTATGTGAGTAACGTAAAGCACAAAAATATAAACTTGGTAAGAATATTGCTTATCCACACAATCAAGTTTGGCCATCTAGCATCCGATACAGACTTCTTGAAAGCATATACTGTCTCAACTTCATTCAAATCACTTGGCGAAAATTCCATCGTTTCACTACACGAGTTGAGAAGAATAGTTCCTTCCGCATCTTTGCAAGCCTTCTTTTCTTAACTTATAAACTGGGCAATGGCGGTTCGACCTCTCGTCTAGGACAACTTTTTGTCTGGTTCATCATTAAAATGACCCTTCAAAATTCTATGTTAGAATGAGCTCATTTCTTTGTAGTATTCCCTCAATGAAGAACATTCTCAACCTTCTTCGTCGATATTCATATCGGGGACCTTGAATCCTTTGAACCATTCTAGGAACATTTTCTTAAAACATTTTCTAGCTTCCTTATATCACATCTTGTATATGGCATCCAGACGGGCCTACTATATTTCAACCTATGTTAAACGTATGAATTAAATATCAGTTTAAAATTGCTGTGTCCATTTTGCAATTCTCTCTGAAAATATTCAATTTTTAAAAACTTTAATCAATGTTTTGATTACTGTTTACCTGCGTTATATACAGAAATTGACATATATACTTCATTGAAATTAAATTTTGAATGTGTACCATTTAACTTTTTATGCTTTTATATAAACAAAGTCAATATTTCTTTATTCGATAATATAACAAGCTGATTTTCTCTTGTTATACGATAATTTAGTTTACTAAATAAAAATTATTTTTTGAAAATATATAAATAAAATATGTAAAAAAGGATTGTACCTAGAAGTAGTACTTTTAATCTTAGAAGGACCCAGTAGGTCTTTTTATGATAAGCAAAATCTTCACACTTAATTTAGCCAAAATAAAATATACTTAGAAACATAAAAAAATGAATATGGTAGTTAAATACCAAAAACAAAATTAACACCATAAAAAAAAATGAATATGGTAGTTAAATACCAAAAACAAAATTAACACCATCTACTTTTCTTCATGTTTTTAGAAACACTTGCTCCATTATAAACTACCTTACTCGAAAGTATTTTACTTTTTCCAATATTAAGTAGTTCCTTAAAATTATTTCCGCATACTTCAATACATTATCAAGAAAAAAGGAAACATTTACTTACTACCATAAAGATGTTGCAAAGAGGGAGAGACCCAAAGGTTCGAATAAAAAATGAGTACGTTACCATAAATTTTCCAAAATACGATATTTTTACACGAATCAAAAACACTTGAAATCAGTTGCTGGAGTTATTTTCTGTTTTTTATTTTTTATGCAGAGCATGGAAGGTTACTTTTACCAGATTTTTTTGCACTTATGGCGTGAACTGTACTTAGAGAATATAATTTCATTCAATCAGACTTTATCTTTATTTTTACATAAGATGTAGATAGAGACTGCCACCTAGTAGTAGGAATGGTAAATAAAAATATGTTTGAATCAAACAAATTACGCTAGTCATGCTATTCATTTACGTACTCTGATGTTTTATGCACTATTATTTCTTTATTTTATTTATTTATAAATGAAAACAATTTTGGGGTAGAACAAACTCTATGTCTTTGCGGACAATTGTCCTAGGAGAAAATAACTCTGATTACAGTTTGCCACTGCCTTATGGTTTAAGCTCAAGAAAGAACAAAGGCTAAAGGTTACCAATCCTGAAAACAAAATGGTTGGCGTCAGGAAGGGCATTCGCCATAAAACGTAGCTCTTTTTACTAAATATGCAATGATCCGAACAAACAAAAAGCGGGGTACTGGTCAAAGTACTCCATCTGCTTATTCAACTGCATACGTCAAAAAGAATGTTAAAAAAACTTGCATGAGAAGGGAGAAAGAATGGAGATTTGCTACGTGCAATGTGGGATCGATGACGGGTAAGGTTTTAGAGTTGATAGAAGAAACATTGAAGTGATGTTAATTATATGGGTCATCTATCATGCTTTATGCCATCTGTTTTCATTTCTTTCTTTCTTTTCTGCTTTTCATATCTTTTACAGTATGACCAAAAAAAGTCTTTTATCGAAGCATGCAGCTGGTTAAAAATAAGTAAGTTGTGCGACCACGATTTAGATGTGGATGACTCTACAGAATTTGCGAATATTCCAAGTGAACGAAAATATCGAAAAAAATTCAGAGCTCAATAATGTAGTTTTTGAAGAGGAAACAGATTTCACTATTTTTTCTGAAAAAGAGAGTACTTAAGATTCATCTTCTCAAGAGGAAAATAATGTATATGGAGTAAAGTGGGAAAGTAATTTGGGAGAAAATTTGGTGCGATTGAGACGAAAAATTGTTACGGAAAAAGGAAGAACGCTGTCAAAAAGTATAGATGAAAAAGAGCTGTTTGGTTTGAATTTCCCTGAAGAAATTTCAAGACATCCTAAAATGCACAAATCGAAAACTTCTTTTGATAAGGCTTTAAATCTGTCAAAGTTTACTTCTAAATTGTTTTCAGAGTTCACATAGGAAGAATTAGAAGCTTCATTTAGTTTTCTCATTCGAGCAGGTGCTGACCGTGACAATTTTTGTGATTTGAATAAATAATATTGCCACATGTGTTTCCATAACACCTGAACTTGTATTTATAGTGAGGTAGGAATAAAATAAAATAATAGAAGCATTTTCATTAGAGATCTCGCGACTTTGCGACCACGCATTATGCATTATAAATTTGTCTCAGATAAAAAAGTCAAAGTCCCAAAATTATATATTATATTTAGGTGGAGTAGTTAAAAAATGATACGTAAATGGAGTTGCAGTCTCAAATTAAAAATAGGTGGAATCGGAGCATCTAGTAAAATATGAACAGAAAATTGACCTCGCCTTCATTATCATTTGTATCAAAAGATGCACATAGCGAACTATGGAATAGAAACCATCGTAGTATACAGGTTAGAGATGATAATGAAGTTATCTACTCGCGTTCAACCGTACAAGCTATGAAATACTTAAAAAATACGACATGGATATAATATATATAGATTATAGTGTCATGAAAAAATACAACTTCTCCTAAAACTTATATGTACCTCTCTAAACTTACAAAAAAATAACCTCATGAAATCAGCAAAATCGAGGTGGAGGCATTTTTAACAAAAAGTCAATTAATCTGTCTGGCACCTCCTATAATTATCTCACGCACCCTTTAGGCTTGCTTGCACCATAGTTTAAGAACCCCTTGTTTATCTGCTTCGAGACGAGGATATTTTGACCCTGAAATATTCCATAATTACCCCAAAATAAGAAAATTATTTGAGAATGAAACAATTTTTTACTTAAATTTGTTGTATTGTCTTAGTTAAAAAAATTATTAACCTAATTCTGCGTTGTGCACGTTTTTTGACGCGTGCGCATCATCTAGGAAAAAAGTGGACTTCTTAGACTAGTCAGCTACGGTTAAAAATAAATAAAATTAATTTTACATTCATAAAATATTTTGATATAAGGTATGAAGATTTTTCACAAAACAGGTTAAATGTGTTAAGATGAGTATTTTCAAAGCGAAGAAAGGTGGAGTTCATAAGCGACAGTAGTTTATAATCTTCTCTTTCTTTATATCCCTCTGCTTCAAAAGATGCAAAATGTTTCAAAAGTTTGACAATACTGAGGGGCGTATGTGGCCCGCTGGCCTCAATTAAACAACACTCACCTACTTCACAAAAGGTTTAATGTTAATTCGAATTTTATTATGAAATGATTTTTACATTGTAGTCTTCCATAGGTACCATCTTCCCAGCTGACTTGTAAAATCTTCTCAATACAATGATTAAAAAGTGTACAGTTATTTTGTTAAAATTGTAGACAATAAAAAGTAAATGCAAAAAAATGTGGTTAAAGAATATAATTTTAAGTAAAATATAATGGGTATTGGGCGGATCATTTTTTTCTATTGCTTGATCATTTGCCAGTTGGTTTGTAAGAGAAAATGTGCCACCAGAGCGGGTCTTTGTATAACGCGTGTATCGAAATAAACAGCTTGAGTGACTTTCTTCGCAAAGTTAATGAAGGAGAGTGTATGCTTTGACTTTTTAGAAGTTATTGGCATGCCATGCTCTATTGAGTTAGCCATCAAAATAATGCTGGAGAAAATTAATCTCCTCAATATTTTGTTCTTGACTTGTATCTCTTTTGAGGAGGAGATAATCTCCATCCTTAAAATAAGAAAGTTTTCAATTATAATGCTTAATTTAGTTTGATTTATTATTTCTTATTTACTTCTATACACTATACAACTGCCACACACATCTTGTGGAAGATGAACTGCTTGATGAAGCTTATTTCCTATATTCTGTGAGAGAGAGTGCAGTATATAAATATGTACGTCTTTTCTCTATACAGTCTTTTGCTTCAATATTATATTATTATAATTTATAGACACAAAGATTGCGTAAAGCGCGTTTAACAACCTTTTGTATAAATCGCCCACTCTGAAGATTTTTACTTAAGTTTGAATTGTTCAATAAAATCTTTCTAAAATGTTCTTCTACACATTCCATTTTACAAGAAAAAGGAATTATCACCCATTCTTCTATTTTGGATTCCAACAAATCCTGAATACTGAACAATAAGTTATTTTTCATCCGAGATTTATGAATAAAGAGCTTGACTTTTATTCAAAGTTTGATTACATTAAAATTTTTATGTAAGAAATAAGTTCTTGAAAAAATATTTGAATATGTTTATTCATATATTATCTAACTGTTTCCTAAAAAATTGCCTAACGAATTCGATTTTCGCCCCGAATTGGGGGATTTGCCGATGGCTGAGAAACCCTGATGTTCCCAACCTTTTTGTGATGGAGTATCAGTTGCACCATTCCTGACAAATCATGCAGACAAAAATAAAATGTCTGGCCCGCCATTATTTTCTATCTACTTTAATAATAGCGCTATGCAATCCTCTATGCTTAATCTTTTCAACTTACTTAGGACTTCCTGAAATAAACAATAATTTTGAAGTTTATGACAAAATCTTATGTGTCAACAAAAAATTTGTCGCAGACATGAAAACAGAAAAACTCATTAGACATCTGAAAGAGGTAATTTCTTGCTTTGGCTCATTTTTATTAAATATTGTAGGGGACCTACAATCAGTGAGTGCTCCAAAAGATCGTCTATAACTCCTGCTAAGTTAAAAATAAACTTTATATAGTAGATAAAAAGTCTTTCATTTTACAATAAAAATATCTATTTCTTTCGATATTTGTAATTTATAAAATTCGAAAATAAAATTTTTTATTAAATCTAAAAGAAAAAAATTATATATAAATTTAGATGCAGTATCAAAGATTTAATGACAAATGAATGCTCATGTCTATTGACCAATATAGCCTTTCTAGGTATAGCATTTTTCACTCGTTCTAGGCTTAAATAATCGTTTTAAGGATTTTAGGCTTGAGAAATTTTGTGTTTCAGAGATCTTAGTTCTGCAGATTTTGGTTTTCAAAGATTTTAGTTTCAGAGAGTTTGGTTTTTGAAGATTTAAGAATTATGAAATTTTAGGTTTAAAAGTTTTAAGTTCAGGAGATTTTGGTTTCGAATATTTTGTTTTTCGGAGATTTAGACTTGGTACCGTCTGATGATGTTGATTTACTTAGAACAGACGTATTCATGAATTACTTGGAAAAACGGGAGAATAATGAAGATGGAATTTCTTCCATTTCACGGGAAAACTTTTTAAAAGATTCACATTAGAAAGACAAAATAGCTTAATATCTAATGAAATATTTAAGTAATTTTGAAGCTTTTAAAATGGAAATAACTGATGATGGTTTAAAATTCTACTTTTTTTATTTTTATTTCCTACTAATTTTAAAATTGACGAAAATAGAGTATGAAGAATTTAGATATTCTGAAGCAATGGAAAATTGCCCGTCTATGAATAAAAATATTAGTGAGAAATTAAAAATTTATTTTCAAGGATCCAAAACTTGATAGCGCAGTGTGTAATGCAAATAAGATCTTTCTACATTTTTTAAATGAGGAATTTTTTTCTTATTATTTTGAAAAAATGCCTTTTCCTCAAAATTTTGATTAAATACGCCATTCTACATGAGTATATGTAAAATGTGATGATGATATAAAATTTTATTGAAAAGAAACCCATTTACAAAAGAGTACAAAAACTTCTAAATGTTTAATTGACACAGAAGAACATGATAATTGACAAGTTAAAGCATATAGCATTGCACAGCAGATAAAAATCACTCAAAGAAAAGATCAAAGAATGTTATTTATGTATGTGTAAGTAATGTATATATGCATGTAATCCAAATATATATTATCTCATAAACCGCTTTGGAAAAATCTTATGTACGCTTTTATAAATTTTCCTTATTTTTCCACCCTAATTGATATACTTGCTGCCTGACCTTTTTTTTTTATCGTTAACAGTAGCACAGTTATCCTCCCTCTAATTTTTCGCCAATAAAGAAGCATTCGCTAAAAAGAAAAAATAGGTAAAAACAAAGTTTCCATCTAAATTTTTTAGTTTATTTTCTTTAATTAAAATAAATAGCATATATGAGTATATTCTTCATAAATTGAAAATAAAATACTCTTTTTTTTTATATAAGCAACTCTATTTCCTGGATCAGGCCATATGTTGCTAATAGTGGAGGGCCTTTTCAGATCTCAAGTTGCTTAGGGGAGGGGGGTCGCTTAGCTTTAAAATAAGCTTTCTTTGGAGTAATTAAATAAGTTTAAAATTTAAGATAATTTAGACTCACTTTTGTTATAACAAATCCTTTTTCAGCCTTCCCCTCCCCTTATTCTCGATCTTTGTCGAGTCTTAGCTAAATTGTCCCTAGCCCTCCATCAAAGTCGACATCATAAAACTTAAGTTTCAAAATGTTTTCACTTTTGTGTAAAAATTATTTTTTAAATCGTCTCGAAAACAAAATTTTGCTTAAATTGAATGGTAAATTTTACCATTAAAATATCCTATTTTATAAAAAATAATTATGATAAAACTGAATGACTTAATATAAATACTATATTAGCTTATTCTATAAAAAAAATGTAAACAATCAAAAAACCGTAAGAAATGAACATTTTTCGATTCTTTTCATTTTTGAATAACTTTTTCATATAATAAACACAATACTTATAGAGTTCCATAAAAAGTATTTCTTTTTTGCAAATAATAAATCAGTGATGAGAAGAAACCCACTGATTTTACTGATGAAGTTATGCTTTTGGTATTTTTTCAATGATTTGCTTTAAACTTTTTTTTCTTTTTAGTTGAATTCTACACACACAATAAATAAATGTTTATTATTTATGTCAAAATAATCAAAAAATATCTTAAAGATATGTATTTCTATTGATGACCTTGTTTTTTGTAAAATGCTCCAATATTTTTAACGAAATCATCAATCCTGTGTGTCAAAAAACATGTGTGTGTCAGTGAGGGATCCTGAGGGGGTATCTCCCTAAAAAGTCAGTCAAAAAATTCATTAAATTTATTCAACAAACGAATATATAACATAAAATAGTTTTATATTACAAAATCTTTTCTTCTTTTTTGTTTCGCAAATATATCTCTAACTTTTTCAACGTTGATATTTATTTCAGGGTGGAGGTACGTGAGAGCGAGACCAGTTCATCATTCATTCGTTTACGTAAATAATTGAGATCCATCCCTGGTGTGTGTGTGTGTGTGTGTGTGTGTGTGTGTGTGTGTGTGTGTGTGTGTGTGTGTGTGTGTGTGTGTGTGTGTGTGTGTGTGTGTGTGTGTGTGTGTGTGTGTGTGTGTGTGTGTGTGTGTGTGTGTGTGTGTGTGTGTGTGTGTGTGTGTGTGTGTGTGTGTGTGTGTGTGTGTGTGTGTGTGTGTGTGTGTGTGTGTGTGTGTGTGTGTGTGTGTGTGTGTGTGTGTGTGTGTGTGTGTGTGTGTGTGTGTGTGTGTGTGTGTGTGTGTGTGTGTGTGTGTGTGTGTGTGTGTGTGTGTGTGTGTGTGTGTGTGTGTGTGTGTGTGTGTGTGTGTGTGTGTGTGTGTGTGTGTGTGTGTGTGTGTGTGTGTGTGTGTGTGTGTGTGTGTGTGTGTGTGTGATTATATGCATTTAAATTTTAATCATTTTTATGTTTTACAAGCTATACCCCCTTCAGAAATAAGCGCCGGGGTTATACAATTCCGTAATTGGCGCATACATTATTTCGCTATGCATATACATACACACATGTATAGACAGATCCTGGGTGAGTAAAATAAATTGTAGAAACAGTTGGGAGTGTCGAAGGTGAGGGCTTAATGCCCTGTGCCCGGATAATTGGTCCTAACTATAAGCAAGATAAATCTTCCCACATGTATAATAAATCAACAAAACTCTGAAATTTGTAGTGCCGACTTCGTTTCATTTTTATAGTCAAAAAGACGCCCATGTTAACAAGTTATTTCTAGACACAAAAAGAAATCATTTTCCCGACTACTTGTGTGATTATTTGTTTATTGACTTTTAAATCCATTTTATTTCATAATGCCTTGTTTATGCTACAACTTTTTTGTGTACTGTTTCATTTTCAAAGCAGTAAATATAATGCGCTATAATCGATAGGCTTTTAAAGTATTTCCATCCCTTTCTTACTACGCAAACTCGCTACTTCATTTCTCTCTCTCTCCAGCCTTAGTTGTAGTGAAGCTTTTGTAACGCGTGAGCACAGCTACCTTTTTTGTATTTTGTGGATATATATATATGTATATATATTGAGTGTTTTGTGAATGTTAATTAAAAAATACTCATCACCTTTCATTTTTATATAATTGAAATGTGCTTTTTAGTTTATAAAAAAGCAATTTATTTATAATATAAAGAATAATTATTATAAATGCCGTCTAAGTCCAATTTACAATCACCCTGCACTCATTTTTCTTTCACTTCTTCACTCATCTCAAAAAATTTACACGTCGTAATATACTTGGGACCACTCATACGAGTTTTTAATTTTTTTTCTTAAAAGGTTTTAAATGGTAAGAAATTGTAATGATTATTCACCAGCATTGACTCTATTTTTCTTCTTTTTCGGAAAAATAAGATTTAACCATGGTGTTGACTACTCATTATGAGAACAGCTTTGAATTTAATACGATCATTGTTTTGGGGTATATATGCAACTAGAGAGGAACACTAAATGTAAATAACTCGAGATTCGCATTCATCAAGATTTGGTTCAAACTTCTTCTTTTCAAAATCTGTGGAACCTATCTTCTAGATGAGTTCATTGTTCCAAGAAAAGTAATTGAATGCTGTAAACTCCAAGAACATGGTTGGATTCATAGAAAACCTATCACATATGACTCCTATTTCTCAAACAATTGAAGAATTCAAAATTTAACGCTTTGTTATCTCGAGACATTGTAGAAATTGAAGTCACGATAATTTGAAATATAAATCCCAAGTGACAAGACATATAATGTTCAAGAATTGTTTATGTAGTAAAACTTGATGCCCATTTGCCAGTTTTTTTTGGCTCAAAAATTTTGATTGGACAACTTGAGTGTCATCTCCAATATGTATACTACAATGATTCATCTCCAACCTGTATACTACGATGATTCATCTTCAACCTGTTTACTACGATGGTTTCTATTCCATGTACAAATGACTAAGAAGACAATGTTAAACGTTCTGTTCTTATTTTGCTAGATGTAAGATTTGATATACCTCATTCGTGGAGACGATGTTAGAAAACTTATTTTAAATAATATATTTGTCAAATAATCAAAATAAAATAGTGTAATCTAAGAATCGGAAAATATTCTTAAAAATCAAAAAATATTTAACTTTCTGTTCATATTTTGCTAGATATAAGATTCGATATACCCAGTGCTCGCGATAAGCAAAAATTGTAGGGGGGCTTCATTTGGGCGCTAATTTTTTAACTATCAGATTAATCTGCTTCAAGACGAAAAGAAAACTTATGATGTATTTGTCAAGCCATATCTATACAGATTACATTTTCATGAAAGAAATTATCATGAATGCTAGATGTTTGACATATATTTTAGGGTAATGAAAAATTTTTTAGTGAGGCTCAAAATTAGAAAATTGATTACAGAATTTTATTTTGATTATTTGACAAATATAATATTTAAAATCGTGCAAATTGCAAAGTATAGGTAATAACTTTTGTAACATCGTATGAGGTAGCAAAATATGAACAGAAAGTTTGATATTTTTTGATTTTTTAAAGAATATTTTTCGATTCTTTGATTACAGAATTTTATTTTGATTATTTGATAAAATATATTATTTAATATCGTGAAAAAATTAATAACTTATCTAACATCCTCTCCCTGAATGAGGTATATCAAATCTTACATCTAGCAAAATATGAACTGATAGTTTGGAGATGAATTATCGCGTTATACAGGTTGGAGATGAACCATCGTAGTATACAGATATAATGTATATAGGTAATAACTTATGTAGCATCGTCTCCCCGAATGAGGTATATCAAATCTTACATCTAGCAGAATGTGAACAGAAAGTTGAACATTGTCTCCCTAGTTATTTGTACATGGAATAGAAACCATCGTAGTATACAGGTTGGAGATGAATCATTGTAGTATATAGTTTGGAGAAAAAAAAAAAAAAAAAAACCCCCCCCCCCCCAAAAAATAAAATTAAAACTTTATATATAAAAATAAAAAATATATATTTATATTTATTTATTTTTATATTTTTAATTTTTTTTTTATTTTATAATTAATAATAAAAAAAAAAAAAAAAAAAAAAAAAAAAAAAATAATTTTTTAATAAAAATTATTTAATATATATAAAAAAACCAAAAAAAAAATTTTTTTTTTTTTTTAAATAAATTTTTTTATTGAGAAAAAAAAAAGAAAAGTTATTTTATTTTTAATATATAATAAAATTAAAAAAAAAAAAACAAAAATAAAACCATCACACACTATAAAAAAAAAAAACAAATATCTACATTAAAAAAAAAAAAAAAAATATATAAAAAAAAAAAAAAAAAAAAGATAACAAAACAACCACAACCAATCAACCCAATATTTTTAATATAAATTAAATAAAAAATATAATATTATATTATACTAACCTAAACAACAAAAAAAAAAAAAAATATATTTTATTTTTTTTCTTTATTTTTTAAAATATAAATTTTTAAATATAAATTAAAAAATTATCCTTAAATTAAAAAAAAAAAAAAAGGTTGTTAATTATTAAAAAATTTAAAAAATTTTTAGTTATCCAAATTTAAAAATTTTTAAAATTTTTAAAAAAAAAAATTTTTTAGTGGTGAAAAAAAAAAAAACTTTTTAATAAAAATATAAAAAAAAAAAAAAAAAAAAAAAAAAAAAAAATTTTTTTTCAAAAAAAAAAAAGAAAAAATTTAAAAAAAGTAGAAATAGTACAATCCAACCAATACTTCAATTTCAAAATTGAAATTTTAGGTAAAATTTTTTGAAATGTGAATTTGTATATAAATGATATATATATTATAAAAATTTTTTATTTTTAATTTTTTTTTTTTTTTTTTTTTGGTTTTTTATTTTTTTTTCAAACATTTTTTAGGAAAAATATATTTTAAAAAAAAAAAAAAAGTATAATAAAATATTTTGAAAATTTGTGGGAGGGGAAAAAAAAAGAAAAAAAAAAAAAAAAAAAAAAAAAAAAAAAAAATAATTAAAAAAAAATAAAATTAATAACTTCAAATAATGAGATTTGAGTTTTAATAAGACGAAATATCACAAGTGTAAAAACGAGATATGAATATATTTAATGTTGGTGCATCGACAATATTTTGAGTTCATATTTTTTTTGAATCTCCTGTTTAAGGTCCTTAAAATTTTAATTCCTATTAACACTTATGCACAATTACTTTAAAATACTCAAATACTCATGATATATTCTTTTAAAAATTTAACTTCACGAGAGAAAAAAAACTTGATTCTGCTATCATATTTAGATTCATATATAAAAATATTCTAACAAAAGAAGAAGAATTCAAATTTTTTGAGACAGCTTTGATCCTATCCGAACTTTTACTTATTCATATGGATTTTCAAATCACAGAAATCTTTAATAAACTTTAGATCATTTCTTCCCATTACCGCTTTCAAAAAATGACCTCTTCGACTTTTATAAAGATCATTAAGAGGAATACATTGATCTCCTTCAATTCAAAGCATGTACAAAGAAGAAACCAGGGATTTAGATTATAACCAGGATTATTAGGAGTAATAATTTTTTGGTAAATGTTATGTTTTTATAGAGCAAAATGGTAAAGAAAACAATTTATTGAGGAAAGGAAGAAAGAAGTGATGATATATAAGAAAATCTGCACCTATTTATACTATCGACATATTATCTTGTAAAATAGGCATGCAAATGAAGAACCTTTCGCATAAAACAGTGTTCCACCTTTTAACATTGTTGTTGAGGGAATGTGAAAGAATGTGTGTTTTGCATAAGACCATAACACCTCCCACCTGAGCTTTTGATCATTCAAGATCAGGAAAACGTTGGGGTGGAATTCCTTTGTTCTCTGTGATCTTCTAAGTGTTTCAGGGACGGGTAAAAGTTCATCTTGCTTTTTTTCTCTCAGATAAAGTTTCTTTTGAGAGGTATTCAAAAGATATATCTTCTCCGGGTTCACTATCTTCCGAAGTAGAAGAACGCGGTTGTAATTGTTCAATGTGGCGTCTCCATGCAGGACCGTTTGGGTAGACTTTGACGTTGTACGTTCGTTGACCCTTGATTTTTGCAACCCAACGTGGATTTGTTTTATTTCCATAATATTTAGCGTAGACTTTTTCTCTAACTTTGTACTTTTTGAAAGCTTTAGAGCGATGTAGGTTTATTTCTGTTTGTTTGCTTTGTGCTATGTGAGCCAGCGACAGAATCTAAATGTCTATTTTTGTCCTTATCTGACGAGAATTTAGTAGCTCACTTTGCGAGTAGCCTGTAATGTTTGGTGTTCTTCGATATTGCATTAAAAACTCTTGTAAGGCTCTTTTCGGCGATAGAGAAGATTTCTTCAAGGATTGCTTTAATGTTTGAACTATTCTCTTGCTTCCCCGTTCGTAGCAGGGTGATATGGAGCTCCAGTGAGATGAACTATTCCTCTCTCCTTGCACCAACACTTGAACTCTTGAGACATAAAAGTAGTAGCATTGTCTGTCACGATTGTGTGTGGATAGCCGAAGTGAGCAAAGTCTTCTTCAAGTATATCAATTGTTGACCTTGTTGTAATGGATTGTGTAGGATGCACGCAAGGGTATTTAGAGTGTGCATCTATCAATACAAGCCAATTTGTTCCAAGGAAATTGATTGATCTAGGTGAAGCCTGCTCCAAGGCTTTTTTGGAAGCATCCATGGATGGTTTGAGCTTTTAGGAGGATTTCTTTGATTGTCTCTACAAGAACTACAGTTTCGGCACGTACTTTTAATATCTTCGGTAATGTTAGGCCAATACACTGACGTCCGTGCTAATTTCTTCATCCTTTCCATGCCAAAATGTCCCGCATGTAGTTTATTCAACACTTGACATTTCAAAGTCTTGTCTTGCTTTAAATCCCTGGAAATGAAGTTGCACTCCAATGAATCTAAAACTTTATCTACAGATGTTTTAATTGTTTAATGGCCACTCTCCCCAAAAGATTAAGATTATCGGTTACTGTATATCTAATATCAACCTCATTTTTACTACCTGGTACTTTCGTTTCTGCTGTGAAACTTCCTCTTGTTTTCAAAAAGTGTTTGCTCGCAGATTCGTAATGAGTAGTTGACTGATCTAAAATTGGTTTGCCGATATCTTTCCAAAGTTGTTGTGTGATGAAGTTTGTTGTTGCAGTGTCCAACTCCAATATGCATCTGTGACCTTTAATAGAAAGAGGTATCTCCATCTTTGGAAGTTCATGTGAGCTGCCAGACGCAACTGTACCCAGAGTTTTGATGGAATCCTTCGTGCCTTTCTTTCTACATACCACTTCTAAGTGACCTTTTATATGACAAAAATTACACATTGTTTGCCTAAAGCGACACTCTTCTGGTTTGTGGTTTGCTTTTCCACAAGTCTTTTTCTTTAGAAACTCTTTTGGTGCTGCATGTAAATGATTTACTTCTGTAATCCAAAAATGGTTTCGTTTGCAACCTTGGCTGCGTTTTCCGTTTCAATTGCTATTTCCACAGCTCTAGCAAAATCCAAATTCTCATCCTTTACTTTAAAAATTGCCTTTAAGACCGCTTCGTTTCTAATTGAGCAAATAAATCTTGTGCGCAGTGCTTCATCTTGAGGATCTTTTATTGAGGAAAAGGCACAAGTTGCTGCATCCTGGCGATTTTCTCCGGGTTTACGTTGAAGATCACTCCAGAATTTGAAGCGTTCCCTCACAACAAATCTTTTAGGATCGTATTGATCATTCATGAAATCTATAATTTCTTGCATGCTCAAGTTATTGATGTCTTTAGGCAGCGAGCTTTGGGCTGCAAGATTGGAGAGTAACTTGTAGATGCAGGGTGATTGATTTGTCAGAAAAACATGCGCTTTTTGATTTTCCGGGATAGAATTTGCTCCAAGAAATGTGCAAAAACGAGCGAAGTAATCTTTCCAAAGTTTAGAAGTAGAATCAAATGGTGCAAACTGAAAAACCCTCCTTGAGAAGAAAAAACCTCAATAGGTTTTGAAGAAATATCATCCCTAAGTTGATCTATCCTTTTTGCATCTTCTCCACGTTGTGCGTTTAATATTTCGATCATTGTCTTTTGCTGTTCTATCTGCTTTTGCATCAGCACCACCAGGTCTTTAGTTTCAGGCATTGTCTTGCCAATTCCGAAGATGTTCTTTGTCGAGAAGTTGTGCAAGATCCTGCTGAATGCGCCAGAAAGGCTCTGTTATGTTTTTACAGAGCAAAATGGTAAAGAAAACAATTTATTGAGGAAAGGAAGAAAGAAGTGATGATATATAAGAAAATCTGCACCTATTTATACTATCGACATATTATCTTGTAAAATAGGCATGCAAATGAAGAGCCTTTCGCATAAAACAGTGTTCCACTGAAAGAATAGGAACCTATGCAATATTTAATTATTTGCATAGGCCATTGTAGAGAAAGTGACTTTTAACATTGTTGTTGAGGGAATGGGAAAGAATGCGTGTTTTGCATAAGACCATAACAGTAAATACTTACTTTTTCGCTGAAAGAGAGATTATAAAAGATAGATTATAACCAGGAAGTTTTTCAACACTAAAAGTTTCATAAAATGAAGCGAGTTCTTTTAAAACATCTTTTTTCTTTTAATGTATTTTTCTACAGCTTTTTAAATTAAATTCAAAATTCTAAACAATAAAGCCTTGCGGTCATCGAATGATAATTTCATAATTGGTATACGACGACGCCTTCTGGCTGGAATTGATAACTTTATAAAAATATAGATCATTTCCCTTCATATGCCTTAGGCTGTAGTGTATGTGTGTAACTTTATAAATATATAGATACTTTTCAGAAAGTGATGATACGCTGAACACCATAGTGATCGAAAATTTTTCATTTGTTAAATTTTCATATGAATAAAATTTTTACTCTTCCTTTATCAATTTGTTGTGAATAATAATGTTTCTATATAGAATAATACACAAAATACAATTTGTTTTTGATTTTTTTCTGGGACAAAACATGAATAGCATAGGAAAAACATGAATAGGCATGTTTGGGACAAAACATGAATTGGGGCTTGCAGTGCCCGCGCTAAAAAAATTATTAGCCCCCCCCGCCCCAGTTTTATTTTTTGCCCCACCTGAAAATTTTCAACTTGCCCGAAGTGTATCAACTTAAAAAAAAATTATAAAAACATATAGCTGTGCAAGTAAAACTGCTTGAAAATGATTAAATGTCGTTATAACAATTTGTTTTTGTAATTTATATAGTACTTTTAGCGCCCTCTTTTGATAAGATAATAAAAAAAAATGACATTAAAAAGTGAAGTTAATACGAGTAGCTCATTCATTTTTAGTAGAATGAAGATTATAATTTAAGATGGGGTTAAGTAAATTTTTGATTATTTTTAGATGAGATTAACAAAAATTCCTAAAATCCTCAGGTTTTTCATCACTCAAAAGTGTCTCATTAATTATAGAAATAAACTTTTTTGATTGTATTGAATCTTAACATTTTTAATAGATAGAAATGTTCAAATTGGCCTCTTGCACCCATCCGAGATAGTAAAAAATTTCGGCCATGCGAGGGTTGAGCAATCAAAAATTCCCATATGCATGTGCTTACAAAACTGTGATTCACCATCTTCAACATAATGAACGGCTGAAGGTGCTTTGATATCCAACCAAACGCCTCTAAGTACATTATTAATAAGATAGAATTAAACATATATGTATTTTTTTATAATTTTAATTAGTAAATTTAGAGATATATTTAGCATAAATAGTTTATTACAAATTAATGTCCAATTTAAATGTTGGTCTAATTTTTTTTATAATAAAATCACTAATGATCAAGATTATACTTTTTATCGTAATTATTATTTTTATTTTTTAATAAATTTTTTATTCTTTTCCAAATCAAGTATCTATATATTCTTTAAATTTTACGTCACTAAAAGAATTATTGATAATAATCAGATATAGTAAAATTAATCTTAGTTCTTTTTTAATTTAGTGTATTAAGGCTAAAAGACTTTGCTTAAAAGTTGAAAGAATTCATAATCAACATGGTATGTTATATTTTCTTTTATTTTTAGCAAATTTATATATATTTAACATTTTTTATTATCAAAATATGTATCATTTTTTAAACTAAATGTATAAGTTATTGATTTTTTCTTAAATGATTTTATTATTTTATTTTCAAAATTTCTATTAGAAGGAGATTTGAACCATTTATCTATTTGTATAGTATACCTGTCAAGTCTCCCGGTATAACCGGGAGACTCCAGGTTTTGCTTAATATCTCCCGATCTCCAGTTTTTTAGTTTTAATCTCCCAATTTTTAAGTTTCAATCTTGGATCAAGTGAAAAACAAAAATTTTATTTTGAATATAATTTTCTAAATATTTATTGTTTTTTATGCTATTGAATGCTGGTATTTTTATTTAAAAATACCATTTTTCATTAATATTTAAAAAAGTTTTGCACTAAAAGTTGTTAATAGATCAATAAATTTATTAATTGATAATTTTTTGTTAGATTTTATAGTCGAACTTTAATCCTTTTATAAAATGGCGTCTAAAAGAAGACAAAAATATTCCAATTTAGAAAGTAACTCTAACATTCTTTACGCATCTAAAAATAAAATTTTCTGGTTCTTTAAAATACAAAGTATCCCTTAAAAATGAATGGAAAGTGACTTACCCTATAAAAGAAGTCACAAATAACACGCTTATGTATTGCTGTATTCCATGTAGAAAACAGTTAAGTTGCGGTCATAAGGTTCTGAAAAATCTGAAAGACCACTGTAGCACGCAATTGCATCAACAAGCCCAATCTTCTTGGAAAACTAAAAAATTACGGAAAGTATATTCTACAAAAAAGTCTTTGCAGCAGAAATTATGGTAACAAACTTTTTAGTTCAGCATAATTTGCTCATAGCCACTTCAGATCATCTTGCTCGCTTTTTCAGAAACATTTTCCCTGATAGTAAGATTGCTTATTCATATGCATGTGCAAAAACAAAAACATTTTCTATTATTAATAAAGCATTTTGACCCTGTTATTATAGTGGAGTTGTTAATTTTTGTAAAAAAATCCATTTAGTGTCGGAAATGATGGTTCAAATGATAGTCGTGTTCAAAAAATGAATCAGTCATGATAAAAATATTTAATGTTGCTGAATCAAAAACAATATCAAATCATTTATTACAGAATGTGTTGAACTGAAGGGGAGAATGCAGGAAAGGCTTTCAAAATTTTTGAGCAGATTGAGCATAATTGTGCTGGAAGTGTTAATAACATAAACGTAATGTTTGGAAAACGGAATTCAATTGCTTCAAGATTTTTAGAGAAAAATGAAAGTATTTTTGTAAGCGTTTGTCCATTTGGCGGCCCACATTGCTGCAAGTCAGGCTAATGATGCTTTCAGCGAATATATTGGATTCAACTTAGAAGATCTTTGTCTAGACTGCTATTACTGGTTGATAGAAGCACTAAACGAAAAGGGAAGCTTAAGAATATCGTTCTGTTTTGAAGCACCTCTCGGTAAGATGGCTTTCTTTAGAAAAATGCACAGAACGAGTCCTAAAAAACTTTCCAAGCTTGAGATCATACTTTTTAAGTGAATCTTTCAACAATGAACGCTTTAAAAGACTAAAATCATGGTTTGACAATTCTTTGCTGGAACCTGCTTTGTTCTTCATCCAGTCAACAATTAGTTTATTTACCAATTTGAACCCTTATCAGGCAAACATGGGTCTATCAGACCCAAGAAACTTTAAAAACGGAGATTCAAAAAACACCTAAAAACTAGTTTTATTTGTGTTTAAAGTAGTTTATTTGTAGTTTTATTAAATTGTTTTTTTTCTTTTTTATATACATTTTATCATGAACATAATATTTTAGTATGTAATGTACTAACTCTTGATTTAGGATTTATTAAATTTTAATATCTTTTACTTTTGAACTCAATTGATTATTATAATTTTTTTTGAATTTCATTGATTATTTTATTTAAATAGTTTCTGTTGCTACCTATGATGTTGTTTTTTGAATGTGTTTTTGCGTGAAAAGACGCTCCCTTTTTTTAGTAATTTGCTGAATTTAAAGGTTATAGATACGCTAAATGTACAAAATATAAAAATTATCATAAACAAAATAGTATTTGGGAAAACAAAAAGGCCGGGCCGGTTGGAGCCATGTTTATCTAAATCGTAAAGAAAATAGGTTTGCCGCATGAGGGTATACTTCTTCAACGAGAAGAACCTTCGCTACATTTACTTAAATCTTCTATAGAAAATCTTGGAAGAAGAATTGCCTCAAGATTTTTGAAACCAACCACTTTAAAAAGCATCAATTCTGTATTGAATGGCTCTTATTCTTCCATATAGTAATGCAAGTCTTGAAAGAAAATTTAGCATTATAAAGAAAAATAAAACATACCCGATCTTCTTTGAAGTTAGATGGTACGCTGTCAAGCATTTTGACTATGAAAGCAAATAACCCAGAAAAAGAAAATAATTGTTATGATTGGAGACCAGACGATGAATTGCTTAAACTTTCAAAAAAAGCAACTGTAATATACAACACTGAAAAATGTCAGAATTCTTGTTAGTTTATTTGTTCTTCAATAAATACTTTTTGTAACTTTAATTATAATAATAATATCGCTCTTTTGTGTCAATTCAAAAAAAGTCAAATACACAAGATAATATTTGTGTTTTGAAAAATAACTATGCAAAACAATTCATTTCTCCCGGTTTTTAGCATATTCTCCCGGTTTTTTCCTATATAACGCTGAAAATCTCCAGATTTTAAAATTTTTAGGTTTTTTAAGAAGTTTTATGGTCTTTTATGGAAATAAAATATAAAAATACTTACGTTTTGATAAAGTAGTATTCACTTTAGATTTAGAAATCTCGTGCTTAGTAAAACTTTTTGAGGGAGGAAGTGGGAATAGGGTTTTAAAGGACAAACTTTTTTTTAGCCATATAAAAACGTGTGTATTTGGTTTATCACATATTTATATAGGCGTCTAAAGGGAAAGGTTCTTGCTTTACCTTTGATCAAAAAGTCCCTTGCCCCCCATTGTAAAATTTCAGTGAGATCCCATTAGATACTGTTCCTACTTTGTTTATTTTTGGGCTATGTTGATTTTTTACCATTAAGAAATTTTAGAGATTAATCTTACAAATTTGATGACACATTCAGATTATAAATTATAGATTTTTGTGTTTTTCTGTGAGAAAAGTTTTTAATGTCACTTTTAAAATTCATTACCATTTCTCAGGTAACGAATTTTAAGAATTTTCTTGTGCGCACATCCGGGTGCGAAAAGCCTTTTGCCCCTCCCCCCTAATAATTTTCAATTTTCTCAATTATATATCAGGTACATGATAAATTAATGTTTCCCTACGTTTATGCACATGCTACTCCATGCGGAGATGCTAAAAGTCCTTAACCGCCTCCCTTCTTTATGCGGCGTGATTTTATTTTCTGTTTAGGAAAAGCAAAGCAACATAACCTAAAATTTTTATGAAGTTTCAACGCGTTTTTAGCTTAATTAGTGCGATATCTGCAGTTGTACTCGAGCTTTACTAATGGCCTAATGTTTGTTGGTCCATGTGTCATGCCATCTACAATACGCACCCTGTCTCTATTTATTGTTTTTAAATTGATAAGAGTTGAAAACCTTTCCTCACACTTATGGACAAGGAAATGCGAAACTTTTGTCATGCAACAAACAGTTGCATTCGGAGTCCAAAAATTATGAATAAGTAGAGTCAGTGTCGGAATCGCAAAACATTTTATTCACTCTACTCCTCCTGTGTATATGTGATTCAATTTGCATGTATAAAAGAAAGTGCGTTCACATTGTTTCACTCAAAGAATGAAATAGCATCCATACTCAATCTTTGTTCTGCCTTTTGGGTTTCATGCACTGCACATTTATAAACCGAATGAATTAAGAATATCTAATAAAGAGTATACATAAGTTCGTTAAGTTATAAGAACCTTTAAATCACACTCGATGACTAATAAATGAAAATTGTTTTCTTCAAATTTAAGATTTTCATAAGTTGTGCATGTGATCATGCTTTAAAATCTTAAAAATTAAAAAGTCAAAATACGGGTAGAGTTAAAGTCATCTTTCAGTTGGAAATGTGTAAAGGATTTGGTGGACGCAGAAACATGGAATGACGAGCTCGGGTCACATCGATTCATATACTCTTCATAGGACTTCCAAATCAGTTTAGCCCCATTTTTCGAATTGCTACGGTTTTGAGAAGGCTGCAATTTTATAGTCTTTGTTATCCGAAATTTTCATTTAATTTTTTACCAAGTGAAGGGTTGCGACCAGTTTAACTCTGTTCTCTGCGTATTCCCTCTATAAGGTCACTGCAGAATTGCAAGCAACATTTGCTCACACGCGAGCTTGTCGTAAGTTGGATGGTGTATTTTCCCTCCTGTTCCAATAAAGAAGGCATTCTTCTACGCTTTAGGCTTTTTTGCTACAGAAGGCGTTCTTCGTGTATAATTTTACTCTTTAACTATTTTTTTCCTAGTTATTCTTTAAATTTGAATTGAGTTTTTTTCCTGATCTTTTTTAATTATTTTGTCAGTTCAAAAATCTAAAATCTATTAAGCTTACTTGAATTATGCCTTTTAAGTTTTAACACTACCACATCTTTAAACGCATTAAAAGAAGGAGGTTGCCTTATTTGTAAAATATTTATTTTTGCATATTCAAACGTTATTACGATGCACAAAAGGTTTCTAATTTTATCGAAATAGCGTTAGATGCGTTTACTGATAAGCTTTCTTGCCTTGTGTTATTTAATTTTGTTTCGAATCATTAACTAAAAGTTTTTTTCCTTGTAAACTTTAATCTGTATTGTCACCTTTAGTACTACGAGCCCTGTAAATTCTGAACGGCTCACCGTCCTTTGGTGACGTTATATTTTATGGATGTTTTTTATAAACATTTATTCAATCTATCTTTTATCTAAAGTTGAGCATGTATATCCGTAAAAAGGGCTATTCTTCTTATGTCTTTAAGCCGTTTTGCCTATTTCCTTCAATTGGACACCGCGCAAACAAAAATACAAGTCAATACACTGACTAAATTACTTAGCAAACCAGCAATAATTTTCCGATTACTAATAAAACAATAAAACGCATCACTACTTGACGCAACTCTTTCCGGTATTATCCTTAAAGTGTTTCTTTGTCTGTGAATAGTGGAAGTTTCTTAATTTTAAGAGTTAGTGAATCTAATTTCTTATATAAAAGAGTGTCGTTTAAAATGCTCGAATAATATACGTTTTGAATATATATGGAATATACACTTGTTTTCTCGATTTTTTAACCAAAATAAATGAACTAGATCCAGCATTATTAACATATCTATTTTACTTCGTTTCGTAACTTGTAGGCTCCCCTCATAAGTTTGTGCAAATAGTACCATATAGTTTTTAAAGCCGACCCTGTCATCAACATCATCATCCATTCGCTCTAATGAGCAGGTCTTTGTCCTGGCGAGCCAAGGTCGACCTTGAATTTGCAGCGACGTCTCCATCTTCCTTTCATTTCAGCATCTTCAATCTTGAGGTTCCTTTTCTTCAAAAAGAAAAGCCGACCCTGTCATAAGTACCTATTGTTTTTATTTCCATTAAACGAATTTTTCATTTTAATTTGAATGCATACAATTTTAACTATCAGTATGTATATTTGTCCCAACATTTGTAGGAATATATTTTCAATCTCATCATCCTCCAAAAGAGATGATCTACAATTTAAAACAACGATGTACATTCTCTGTGTTGAAACTTTCATTATTAATTTAATTGCATCAAAGACTTTAATTGGAGCATTCTTTTGAATTTGTATATCATCAAATGCGATTATTCTTTATCAATAGCTCGCCTTTCATCAAGAAGCATTTTGTGTTATCATCTGAATCGTTCTCGCTAAACATGCTGAGTGAAATATTAACTGCAATCTAATTTCATGCCCCTCCTTTTATTTGTTACCTCTCAGAAGAATAGGAATCCGCATGGGCTAGTTCTTTCGCATGCATGTAATAGCAATAACTCCTTTTGATTTGTTTCTTTGCGTATTTAATTTTACAGCCACAAGTCCGTCGTCCAGCATATTGATTGGCGTGGAAGGAACAGGATTACAATCTAGGCTCCACCTTCGAAGCGGTCATACAAAATATCACTTTCATTGCTTTTCCAGATAATTACAAGCCTCTATTTTTCTTTTTGAACAAATTTTCATATAACTCAAAACAGACTATTTTTATTTCCTCGGTCACTGATGACACATTCTGAATTAAAAAAGGGTTAATCTTTGGGCTGTTCGGAAACTATTCCTTCTCTTATTGATAACTCTCTCAAAAAATGAAGTAGACATATTACATTCGGTTTACTCAGTAGTTGGATACGCTACCCATAACCTTTGTACCTAACTCCTTTTCATCCGTTGTATATATCTAAACACGATTGTTTCATATACGATTTTCTACTTGGTCTGTAAGCAAAATCATATTTCTAATTTAAAAAATTGGAATCAGCTTTTCACATATCACGTCATGTTATGTCATATCGATATAATGGCCCTTAGAAAAGAGTAGAGAAATGGAAGAATATGTTAGAGGAGAGAGACTTAAAAATATACACCGATGAAAAGTTTCAATGAAAAAATAATGATCCAGAAAAAAAATTAGTAGGAAACATAATGAAGAGAGTGGAGAACTTTGTATACCTCTGTTTGAATTTGACTAATCAAGATGAGGATGAATAAATGTGTTGGGCTTGCAAAGAATGCACGTTTATAAGAAATACGGTAAAAGTACCAAAAGAAACTAATAAAGCAGATTGAAATGGTCTGAGGCCAATATTTGCAAGAATATAATTGAATTTGGAAGTGGATGGAAAGCCACAAAGGCTCCTCGATCCAGAAGAAAGTGATTGGATTACATCCGCCAATATTTGAAAGAAAAGAAGTAAGCTAAATGCTAGCGATAGTGAGTGTGAAGATAGAATGCAATGGAAATTAGTTAACCGTTTAAACTAATTATGTCCAAATTTGATAGGCTCTCAATTGCATCTCGTATAGATTTTCGGTTAATGCCTAAAATATAATGGTATAACAGCATACAAAAGTTTCAAATATACATATACTTTATACTTTTTGTTAGGTCTTTCTTTATTATTATTATATATTGCGTTAACTTTCAATAATTAACGGTTTTATGTTTACTATTTTCTGTTATGTTATTTATAACTAATATTTTCCATAACTCGAACCGGTTTTGTAAATTTAGATTGCAATTTTATACAAGTTAGTTGGAGTAATTTCACTTCTAAATTTGAACCTGACGTAAAGCTCCCAGTCCGTCTTGCGAAGTTCATATACACTGACTAGATAATGAGATTACTACAGAAATAGTTTTTTGATATTGTTTTATCATTTGAATGATTTGTTTTTGTTTAAGCTTGTCCCTTGGGTCTGTCTTTCAATATCTTCAACTCTATTCACTCTTAGAATTGAAACAAAAACAATTTTTGAGTATTTTTTGAGATTATGGAAGTATGTTTGCATCATCAATGTAGAACTGTTGATGCAAATATTGAAGGAGAAGCCCATCTTAATGAATAAGAAAAGCTTTACTTCCATGACTGACACGCCACCAATTTTGCACACTATTTCATCAAGTGCCTTTCTATTTCTCTCTCTCTCTCTGCATTCTCTGTTGCTGTGGAGTATAAAATTTATGCGTAAACGCACATTCCAGAGCAAAGGCGACTTTGGCCCAGGGCTTTTTGTCAAAATGAGCAACTTTTTCTGCTCTCTAAGTCATGTCATGTTCTTTCTTCCGCTTTTATCCTGCTTTCACCACATTGTTTTGATGAAGAGTGCTTTGAGTATATAATAATAATCTAAACTTTAAGATTTGTATTAAAAAGTAGACGCTTTTCATTTTTGTAATGTTACACCCAGAAAATCTTAACACAGATCGTTTTCAAGTCAGGTTAGGGTTAGGGGCTATCAACTCGCGCCTATGAGCTAACAACCAACATGCGCTCTGCGCGCCATGCGTAGCTTGAGTACGCTACTGCATATAATTTTTGCGCACACTCATCATCATCATCATCATCTTCTATTTGCCCGTAAAAAGGCGAATCATCATCATCCACTTCTATTTGCCCGTAAAAAGGCGACTTGACTAGCCAAGGTCGACCAGAAGTTATCTGCGATTTCTCCATCTTCCTCTCATCTCAACTTTGAGATTTTTCTTCTTCATATCTTCTTTAACGACATCCACCCAAGTCTTGTTTGGTCCACCACTCTTCACTTTTCCATTAACATTTTCATTTCGAATTCTTTTTGTCAAGTTTTGTGTATCCATTCTTTCGTGATGTCCCAACCAACGTAGCCGGTATTATTCTAAATGTATTTCAACATCGGTCATCTTTCCTAAGTCCTCGCTCGGTACTTTGTCCAAGAGAGTTTTGCCCAGGGCTGCGGAGTCGGGATCTCAATCCACCGACTCCGACCATGAAACTTTTTTTATTTTCGATATCATCTAGTAAAAACAAACACAACTTCTTACATATTGTTTTTAGTCAATTAATGAAGTTCAATTATTTAGGAACATTTAACATATTTATTTAAATGAAATATGAAGTGTGACTCAATTAAAAGTGAATGTCTTTTAAAAAAGCATAGCCTCCAAAAGGTCTTCCTTCATTGATGCTCTATTATCGCTTTTCATGAGCTTTAGTATGGAAAATAGCCTTTCTACGCTTACTTGAGTAGAAGGAATGGCGCTTATAGCATAGGCTGTTTCTCGTATTATTTCAGGATAAGCATCAATCATTTCCAGCAAGTGTGTGCCACTTTTACGACTTTGATCAATTTTTTCTATTTCTGCTAGTGCGCTCATGCACTCTTTGAATTTTATCAATCTTGTTTCTATAGGTTGAGAAAAAAACATCCCTTCTTTTACTTTCCTTTTCTTAGCTTTTTTAGCTGAGATTTTATTCAGATAATTTTCAAAGTTATCAGAATCACTTGAAGAAGATGAATCTTTCTGAGGAAGCAAATTAAGTGTATCATCTGGGCTATTCAAAAAACTATTCATTTTTATTGGAAGTTCACAGAGTGCATTTTTGGCATACTTGCACTGCTCTTCTTCAAGTAATATTCTATATTTTGGATCAACAAAAACAGCTGCAAGTAAAATGTCATTTTCAGTTAGCTGAGCTTCTCTTCTTCTTGAGTTCACAATTTCTTGAGCTATAAGATCTTCTTTTTTAGAGAGATCAAAAATTAACTTTTTCCAGTCAAATAAGAATTCTCCTGCTGTTAAATCTTCAGTCTGTAGTTTTTTAGTAACATTATAAGAAAGTCTGAGTAGTTCTTCAAACTCTACTGCTGAATTCCAATCGTTGTCACTAAGATACAAAGACTTGTTGTCTATATCTTCTAAAACATATCTTAAATCAAGCAGTCTTTTAAACATTAAGTATGTGCTTCCCCAGCGTGTAGCTTGATCAAGTACAGCTCCCTTACCAGCTCTTCTTCTAATAATTGCATCTATTTTTTGTGTTCTTGCTGCTATTGACACATGTCTTGTTTTTTCTATTAGAGATGCAGCTTTGTAATCTTTGAGACCGTCTTTAATGGCCAACTGTAACGTATGCACAGCACATCTCATGTGTCTTATTATTTTAGAGAACTTCAAAGCATGTTCAACTAGATCATCAAGCGGGCTAAACTCAGATTGTTGGGAGTAACAGTCAGATGAAAGTTGTGTTTCTGTGGGAAAAGCGCGTGTGTCATCAGTGATATCATCAACAGAAATATTTTGAACTTCATTAAGTTTTTCTAATGTTTTAATCATATTAGAAGCGTCGTCAGTAATAATGCTAATAACTTTATCTTTTTCAATGTTGTATTCTTTCAAAACTTTTTCAATCAAACCTTGAAGAAAACTACTATCATGCTGTGCTTTGGTGTCTTTTACAGCTAAAGTCTTTGTTATTATTTTTCGATCTACAGTGCAATATCTGACATTAATTGCAAAATAATTAGTTCTGTGTCTCGTAGCTGCATCCATTTTTAAAAAGATATATCGCCCTGAAAGAGCATTGCGTAGTTCTTCTTTCTTCTTTGTCGCTTCGTTAATGATAATTCTTCTAATATTTTCTCTTTCCAGAGATATATTGAACTTTCTAGCCATTTCACCGTTAAGCTGTTGAAAAGCTGGTTGAGAAAAAAAGGTAAGAGGTAAGCAAATTTGAACGACTAAATCAATTATACTTTCTTGAAATATTTCTTTTGTCATGCTAATGATAATTTTATCGGATACTAAAAACTTTTTTAGATTGGTTTGTTGTTTAGCTAGTTTTTCTCCATGTAATGAAGTACAAGGTTTAGAAAGGTTAGCGATGTTGTCTGCCTCTTTTATTTTTGCAAAAATATCAGGATGGTGGCGTTCTAAATGTCGCTTTAAGTTTGAAGCCCTTGTTGGAGCATTTTTACCAACACCACAAAAAGCACTAATTTTAGTGCTTTACAAAGTTTTTCTTCTTCACTTAACTTTTCATTTCCATATATATTCATTGTACACAAACACTGATAAAATTTTTGATCTTGAGAAAGTTCAAAATATTGAAAGGCACTTGATTTTGTAGATGTTTTTTAGCCATTTAAAAATTAAACAAAGAATCTATAAAAAAAATAAATGCATCAAAAATATCGATATTTTATTAACAATATATTATTAACTAGTTTTGTCTCCTCTATATATCAGTCGTTTTTTGTTGTCATTACAGAACGGTTTAAACGAGTTCTATTTTTTCTATTTTAAGTTTTAACTCTAAATTGTCACAAGAACTGTGAGAAAAAAAGTCTAACATGTCAAAATAAAGATTTTACCGAAAATTATTGAAATTTGAAAGCAATCTGTTTAACATAAAATTTTAAATCTTAAGCATAGTAAACATAATAAAAAATGTATAAGCAAGATGCTTACGTTGCAAGAAATTTCAGATTATTAGCAATAAGAATAAAGAAAAAAATTCTATCCAATGAAGCATAAAAATACTAATTTTATATAAACTAATTTTATATAACTCCGACTCCACACCACATATCATCCTCATCCCTGCCGTTTGCATTCGTCTCATGTCCACTTTTTTCATCCACCAACATTCAGCTCCATACCACATGACACTTCTTACACAAGACTTATACAACCTTTCCTTTAACTTGATAACACTCTCCCACACACTACACCTACTATAGCATTGAACTTTCTCCAACCAGCTGTGATTCTTCCTATTACAGCTTTCCCTACTTAAGTAGCAAAACTCTTTCACCACTACAATGTCATCATCTCCGAGTTTGACAGTGTTCTCATCTTCACTATCCTTTTTACCGCCCTTCATCTACATTCTACGACATACAAAATTCTTCACATGTGTCAATGAAGCATGGATACCACATCTCTTGTAAATCCATGTCTTACCATTTGTACAATGAATAGCGTTTCTCACGACTCTAATTCCATATATATATATTTTTGCCGAGACTCATAGTTTAAAAACTTAATAAATTTAACGCCCACTCTTCACTCGACTCGCATTTAAAAAATGTACACCTTTAAAGAGGCGCATGGTATAGTAAAATAGACAATACTTAACAAGAACTAAACCCTATGTTTTTATTTACCTTCGCTTACGGACTCTACGCATTTTTTACAACAAACTTGCGGTATATTTTTGGTCGAGTAGCTCAATGGTGACTATAAAAACCGGTTGTAAATTTTAATTTTTAGTTTTTCTTTCCAAACAAAGATTAAAATAAGGACCATCTACAGGAATTGAGATATAATGACAAAAAATCGTATTCTTTGATTTTTCTATTGTAGATGACGTTAACTTTAAAATGAAGATTTCTTACTTTTTGTTATCAATCATAATATTTAAACTAAAATTCAAAATGAAAATTACATAAAATTAAAATGTATTATTGTTTCTGATTTGCAAGCCTATTTATGACCTCTTCAACATCAATTTTAATTTTAGGATGAATGTACATCAATGCAAAGCCAGTTAATCATGCATAGGTTTTTAAATAGTTTTTCAATATTCGCATTGCACCAAATGCTCTTTCTGCTGAACAAGTAGTTACAGGCCATTCAAAGAATTGTAGTGGAGTCATCATCATCAGGATTCCCGAAAGCAGTTGTTCCCAACCCTGGGGTCGCAAAGACCTCAAAATAAAAACATTGTATCTCTTAATTCTAAGAGTTTTTAAGAATATGCAGTCACATATTAATTTGAGGGATAGTGCATAATTTCTTATCTATTTTTAAGAGAAACTTAAACTTGTGAAGGTATTCTTTCTATCTTATTTCTAAGAGCACTCTGAGACGTAAAACGCTGATCTATTGTTTGAATCACAGTATCCAGATAGAGAAGCCGTACTGCTCGCTTGAAGTATTCATCTGTGCTTTCGGCTTGCATTTTATTACGCTTTCTTTATCGTGAGTTTAATCTTGGGATACTGGTTTGAATATATGCTATTTTGGCCATACTTCTTCTTCAGTAATAAATTAGCCATAATTAGAATCATTCCTTGCGTTCGTAGTTCTCCAACATGTTTTCAATGTTTTTTTGACAAAATTAATATTTTCAATCGCAGTAATTAAGTCTGCGTTCACACTTTGAATAGCTCGAGAAAGGAAATGAGTCAGGATATTACTTTCTTCTTTGCACAACAAAGTGATAAAATAAAAACGGGATCTGAAAGACTGTGAAGAAAAGAATTCGCTTCATGGGCAGTGTGCCTGTCTGAAACCGTTGTTAATTTTTTTCAAATATATTTGATATCGAGTTGAAATGCTTTTGAAAGGTTAAAAGTGAATCATGTTTTTGGACGAAGCGAATTTCATAAATAGATGAAAGCTGTAAGATTGAACTTCCAACTTCCTTTACAAGAATCCTTTGTTTCATCAGCAATAAAAAAAACTACCTATCTCATTTACCATGACGCTCAATATTATGTCTTCCCAGATTGATATTATTCCATTTTGGATAGTTTTGCTTGTTTCTTGTGTTTTTCATTCAGCAACCCCTAAATGTTAAAGTGTGTTTTGAGAGAATGAAGGAAAGCGTCTGCAAATGCTCGTGATCTTTTGTGATATTCCCTTTTGATGTGTTCAGTGAGGTGGCCAGTGGCCACCTCTATCTCTCAAATGACTGTAAAGCCTCGTTCACTAGATGACCGAGTAGTGTTGCCTTGTTGCGGTCATTGATAGATCGGGTGCAAACTAATCCTGACAGCATTTTTGAATACTTAAAACAGTTATGATAATCTCCAGAAAAATATTTGCAAATATACACTTTTTGTGGATTTTTCTTTCCTTTCAGTGTAAATGGGAACATGAAATTTTCATCAAGTATCGAATGGTTTATTAAGATTTCCTTTTTATTATAATCAGATAATATATTAATTGAATATTTATTTCTCATCTCATCTTTAAATACACCAATATCATTTATTTTCACAGATGTTAAAACCGAAGAATGGAAACATTAAAAACAATTTTCTTTTATAGAATAGAATATTTGTGATCCATTATCAATGGAAGCATCCCGCATTTATTAGAATAGACCCACTTTTCTTTAACATATTCAGACGAAGGTGATTCAAAAAAATCACTCATAACTTTCTTTTTCTTTGAAGGTTAATTTCCGACATGGTGAAGAATTAAGCAAAGAGATAGTACCAGAATATTTGGAATAACAAAGTAACGTTTTGTTTTATAAATGAACTAAAGTTTACTTATTAGTTACATTATCTGAAATAATGATTAAAAAATAAAAGTACATGAAATATTTAGGCGACAATAAAATTAAAATAACAAATAAACTAAAATTTACTAATCTATTATATAATAATTTTAGTTAATAATGTTAAAAAAATGGCCACCATAAATAATAGGGAGGGGATTCATCACTGCGATCGCTATAGTTTTTATTGCATATTTTTCAGTCAACAGCAACCCTCTGTACGCAAAGCTCCAGCAGAAACTCGAGTCTTGCAAAGACGTCATTTTGCTGAATGCCATCTCCTCTTTCCTCCCCTCCTTCAGCTTTCCGCCCTCTCCCTCCAACTGCCTCACTGATTCTGCCAGCTCTAGCCAACTACTCGCTTCCCGTGCTAAACACGCTAAAAGCAGATCCCTCCCCTCTTCGCTAGCGCGCAACCCAAGTTCTTTGAAAATCAGCCATTCAATATCCACTTCAACTTCCCACACTCCGCGACCAACCAAACCAAAGAGTCTTTTTCGCTCTGCCTATCAAAACATAGTTTTTAATTTGAGAAATAAAAGTAACCTTGCGACTAACAGAGAAGAACAAGATTCTCATAAAAAAAGAGGTGAACTCCACGAAGAGAAAATAGAAGATAGTAATTCTTGCAAAAAAGCAAGGCATTCCTCCGGTAACCCTCTCTTTATATATTATTTTCAAACTATAACTTTATGGTGTGAGTAAAATTCTCTGAAAAGGAAGGCTATGATAAATTATATTTTTCTATTTTTATTCAATCGAAAAAGCGAAATATTTTAGCTTGAAACCACCAAACTATCACGATCTTTAATGTTAAAGTATGGCTTTAATTGCTATTTATCTAATATATAATAATAATAAATAAATTAACAAATCCCGGCGAGATGTTTATTTCACGGGCATAAACGTGGCACTGACTCCATGAGTGCACGGGGCTATATATTTTTGTACATAAATTTCATAAAAGAATTTTAATCTTTTTCCCTAAATTAATTAAAATTAATAATGATAGTGGCTTCCTTTCTTTTAACATATTATTCGAAAACAACATTATGATGCTATTCTATAAAAAATTGTCTGTCCTCTTTTAAGCTTAAAATATAATAATATATTCCTTCTTGATTTTTATATTATAACATTTGAATACACAAAACTAAGTTGAATTTTAGTGAAAAGTATACCTCATCACCTCGATGCCTACAACATTTAACCTTTTTTAAAGGCTTTTTTGCATTCCTGTATATTCTGAAAACCCGTGATTCGTGATTTTTTTATCAATTAGATGTTCCAACGAGCTATTGCAATATTATCATGATGCCTACAACAAAAATGTCTATTTGGTGTTATCTCCAACTAAAAGCTATTCCGCTTGTATTTTTAATGACTTTGTTCCACGGCTGAACATGTTTAAAGCGTTTCACTCAGACTTGAAAGTATAAGTCTATTTTTCAGGCACCATAACACGAAGGTTTCTTTTCCCATGTGTGTGTGTTGTTGGCTCCCAGATTACGCTATCTTAATATGAGCGCAACCAGTCCAGTCCCAAAAACAATTTTATTTGAAACTGAGTCAACTCATTTATCTGAAAATGCTCTCAAGGTTAGAATGTGCAAGTATCATGGCACTCTCTCTTCAACAGCGATGCTTAGGTGTAGTGCCATCTAAACGACATGACTCATCGTATTTACTACTAGTTCTATGAATAGGCTTCCACATATTACAAAATATTGTGTACAAATCAAGGATTCTTTATTGACACTTGTATAATTTCCAAAATATTTAATATTTATACATACTAATCTGAAAGTGTAAAAGTTTTTTTAGGAGGTATCTTTAGATGAGAGAGAATGTGTCATAAGAACGAGCAATATTGCTTATTAGAACTATTTTGTTTGCAACTCTGAAATTCTGAAACCTTTATCAATCTTTTGTGTACACTCGTTTTCAAATTCCAAAAGTGTAGCTCGCTTTGTAAAAGCACACCTCCTGTCGCACTTTGTTTATACCTCGTTATCTTACACTCTGCCCCTGATTTTGACTATTCAAATTTTTCCTCATTTGCATGATAGTTGATAAGTACATGCATACATTCAGTGTTGTAGAGTCGGAAGAATATACAACAACTCCGCCTCCACCTATTCGTAATTTTTGTGAAATCGGGGCCGCATTAATATTACGACTCCTTCTCAAACGGTGCGACTCCAGATAGACTTCACAACCCTACATACACCAGACAGACACCCATGCACTGAATGAAATACTTAAATCTCAAAAGCAGCGATATAGCGTTATCCTGTAGTTTTCCACTTTGCAGGCTCAGAAATGGTGCAAGTGAAGAATTTGTCTTCGTATCCGCACTCACACGACTTCCTCACCCCCTCCTCACACGCGCCCTCCCTCGGCCTGACGTCAGTCTCGGCAATCGCTTCTCAGAAAGCGGCCCTCCTGCCTTCCTCTAGGCACCTTCCTCCCTCTTCGCTGTTTTCAACGCGGCACAACGAAATCGCTGTTGACGTTCCTGATGAGCTGAGATCCTCCCAGAGATTCATCCACCAGCCCTTCCTCATTCCGCCAGAGCACGCCAACTCACAACCCTCTCCTGCCAGCAATGGCGTCAACTCAAATAATGTCTTCTGTCTTGCGAGCGCCGTAGCAAAGGAAGCTTCTCCTTCTGCCAAGCAAATCGAAAAGATGAAACAATACCAGTAACTTTTCTTTTTCTCTTACACCTCTGTCGTATCAGAACGATTCGTCTGCAGATAAATTATTAAGTTGTTATGTTGTTTCAAAGTAACAACTTTCATTTTAACACTTTGAGTGGGGAGGATCAGAATCAAAACCATCTGCTCTTTTCCAATGCAATTTAAAAGCAGACGATTTTCCTTTTATGGTGCACCGCTGTCACACTCGTTCTCAAAGGTTAAACGAACTAAAGCTAACTAATTTATTTGCTTTCCTACCGTAGGACTAGTGGGATACCGGTGTCCCAATAAATGAAAACGTCTCCTTTAGATATATAAATTATTCAATATTCTTGAAAATTGGTTCTCGTTTTTTGTTTCTTTATGCCCGTACCTTGACTAGTTTTTTGTTGAAGTTTCCACAAACACCCACGCTAGTTTTGTAAACTAACTTTGACATGATTTATGCAAAGTGCCTTAACCCTCGCTTGACGGACTCAATGCTTTTTCGACGCATCGGTCAGTTATTTAACAATAGCCAAAAATTTAACAAACAAAACTTTTACGAAATTTATATGTAAATATAGTAAAAAAAACAAGGAAAATAATGGTAAAATTTGATTTTTCTTAAGATAAGGCAAAAAAATTTATTTTGAATAAAAAGAATAAAACTGTACTTTTTTTGAAGATGGCGTTAAAATAAAACTAGCAACAATTTGAGCATAACGTTTTTGAATGATTTTTACACACAGTGACTCCACATTTCTCACACCTTCTAGCTGTACGGCTTCTCTTCGAAATACATTTTGAGCAAGATGCTCTTTTTGATGATGAAGGCTGATTTTCAGTTGCTTGATCATACCCATAATGTGCAAGTAAGTACTTTGTCTCCACCGGTAATTCAGACTGTTGGGCTCTCACTTTCATTGCTTCTTCACATAGATAAAAAGCAAGTCTTTTGATAAAATACTTTCTACCACTCTGTTTTGAAGATGGAAATTCATTAGGAATGTTGAACCTTGCAATTATCCAGGTATTCATGACTGAAATATCCAGATAATTAGAAAACGCAGCATGTGTCCACTTACGATTAGGTTTATAAGACCTATAAGTTCTTATCATTTTGTTAGCAACGTCTACACCACATTTAGATTCGTTGTAAGCCAACAAACTTTCGGGTTTAGAGGCAACATTGCTGATTCTTACATTTTTATGTTGTGAAGATAGAATATATACAGCCTTGAAGTTACGAGTAGCATGCTTTTTGGGTATATACGCTGATAAAGAAACGTAGTCTGAATAAATTGAAAGACTCTCACATTATTTTAACTTCAATGTTTTCAAGTGCTTTGGTCTGAATAGTGTTGGAACGAATCGTCTATTTGATGTAACTGTGCCGCACAAAGACAAGCTTTTTTGAGTACACCATACAGCAAGTTGATGACTTGTGAAGAATCTATCGGTATAGACGCCGCATCCAGTAGGAATATTGCTTTCTTGAATCAATCTTTGGCAGATTTTGAAACTTGAGAAATAAGCTCTGTCCTCCAAACCGCTAACATATATTTCAGGTTTCAAAAAGTAGAAAAACTTTGCATCATTCAGGTGATAAAACTTGATCCCATAGTGACCTGGCTTTTTGGGATCATATATTTTCAGAGAACAATTACCTCTGAATGTTACTAATTGCTCATCAATCGTCACAGTGGAGTGTGGTGTCCAATAACAAGAAAAAATACTGAAAAAATGATCATGAATCTTTCGGATAGGACTCAATTTATCAGAAGCATCACGTTTTTCCTTGTCATCAAATCGTAAAAAAACATGGACAAGGATAAACATATCTCGTCCAATAGAAGCTTTCAAAAATGGAGAACCAGATTTCGAGAATAATTCTGAAACTTTTATTTTTTGATCCCCATTTTGCCCAATATATATCAACGCTCCGAAATAGGATAATAGATGATGTAATTTGAACACTTTGTATGAGTGAAGTAGTTGTGCATATTTAGGACACGGGGATCTAAAATTTGGGAAATAATTAAAATCCTATCTAAACAATTAAAAATCTTACTTATAGTTGGCTTCCATCTTGGGCAACGTTTTCGCATAAATGTAGGAAATTAATTCAAAATTAAAAAAGAGTTTGAAGATCGATAAAATGTCTTTCATATTTTTAGCCAATCCTTTAGGACCAGGAGGTTCCAGAACAATATTTCGAATATTTAAGCTTTCAGGTCTCCCTGCTCCTTGATGTTTCGGGTCTCTAGTATACTCTGTTGCATCGGGAGCAACTAAAGTTTCATCAAGTAATTCCTCTTCACTTGTGTAAGAAGATATAGAAGATTCGGTGTCTAAGCTATTGAAGGAGGAGAAGGAGTCAGTAGACAAAGAAGAAGAAGAAGAAGACATCATAAAGGAAAGAATGAAAATCAATTTATTCCAAGTGAGAAAAAACGCACGGCTCAAGAAATAAGAAACACGAGTTTGAGCGTGAAACAAAGTGATCAAAATGGTACAAGGTTTGAATAGTTGAGATCAGAAGTGAAGAAGTAAATTACATACATATATAAAATGTTTTTAAAATCGTTTATGATCCTTTATTGCTTATTATTCTTGACAAATTGAAGAGAAACGTCATCACAACGCGTATTGATGTTGTTCATAGCTTCATATCTTTTATACAATAAACAAATCAATCCCAATAACAAATCTCATCATGACATTGCCAAGTTTATTTATGACACGATATGGCATTTCAAATATAAAGATACTATGACGCAAATTTATTCGATACCTTTCATCATACCATTGCTCAATATTTATGGCATATGTCATTGCATTACAAATTTGAAGTATTTATGACGTGAATCAATGAAAGAAATTATTTATGCTTTATACCAATTTTTGATACATTTATAGCAAAAAGTTGTAATATAAATTTTGTATGATATAATCACCAAAAAAAACAAAGTCCGGTTAAATAAAGAAAATTTACTTACAAATTAATTTGTGAAAAAGAATGATTTTTCTCAACCGAAAAACTTTTTGATCGTTGCTATATATAAAAATTAATAATTATTATGCTAAGTACTATAGTAGCTTTTGAAATAATCTAACTCAAAATTTATTATGTTTTTTATACTAATTTCATAATAATATAGATGGCGTTAAATTAAAAATTAAAAACTTCCATAGATTTTTTAATATTTAGTTTTTATTTTGTTAAACAACAGAAAAACAACTATTAAATACTAAACTATATTAAAAAAAATTTGTAATCGTAATAGATAAGAAAAAAAAATTGGACAAAAATGTCATAGAGTCCGTCATCCGTGTTATATTTTATACGTCCGTCAAGCGAGGGTTAACGACGATGTTGAAATATTTGCGATTTTATAAAATTTTGATGCTTTTTAAAAATAAATGCCCCATTTCATAGAATTCTAAAAGTAGGCATAGAATCATGTCTACACTTTTTTGCCTCCTTTGCTCAGAAGCATCTTTAGAATAGACTAGGACACTGCCTTAACTCTTCAAACCCATGGGTTTTGTTGTTGGCCCCCAGATTACGCTATCTGATTATATTAGCTGATTTATATTTATTTGAGAGTGAGTGGCTATTTTCTTTGCACTTTGAAATTTGAAAATTAGAGGGAATGTGTAGAATTTTTGTTACAGTTTCACAGCAGCAGCGATAAAAAGTGTAAATTCAGCGACTTTGGTACTGTTAGCTTCAGGTTTAGGCTTCTACATATGGCTTATAGTTTTTAGATCCAATGTTTCCTCATTTTGCTAGTACTTGGCTGGGGTGGACCATAAATCAATGGATACTAATGTTGTGTGTATGCGGGGGACAAGCCAATATTGCAAAAAGAAAAATATTTTATTGGTTAATTCTAGCCTATGTTAACCACAAACAGTAGAGCTTTCCAATGATACCATGTTTGTCTAAATTTTTACGTTATGTTTTAAAATAAATTATCCTAACGTATATTCAGGGCCGGCCTTAGGCCATTGCAACCTATGCGGCCGCAGTGGGCCCGCGCTTCTCATTTTTCATTTTGATGGTATATTGTATCATTTCGCTAAACGCAAGGTTCGCAAACTAAAGTTACTTTGATCGTCATTTTGTGTTAATGGAAAAGTAATAAAACAAATCCCTTTCTTTTTCAAAATCTTATTTCTCACTTTTAATCTTTTTTCCTACCCACACTGGGCGCCGCGCAATCCATTTTTTACAGGACCCCGCGAACACTAGGGTCGGCCCTGTATATAGCAAACTATTCACTTTCAAATGAAATATCGAAAAACAGTTAACTTTTTTCTAAATCGTATGTATTTATATTTACATAAACATTACACCCAAACAGATGGTTTTCATGCAATAAAACCACAATTTCAAAGTTAAGTGTTTTGAACTTTTGTTTAGAATTTTGAAATGGTGCTTTCAATATGCATGTGAAATATTTCTTGAAAATTTTTATTTATGTTTTTTTAATATGTAATAGTGGAAAGTTGTCTCTATCTTGTCAGACTTTTGACATATAAGTATCAAATAGCATCAACTTTTATAAATATCTATTTTTTCAATTAAAATTAAAATACATTTATATATGATAATTGCTTTTATATAAAAAATCTTAGTTATGATGATATAGGGTCATTTTATGTAAGGTGTATATGGGGCGTGAGTAAGGTTGTCTAGATATTTGGCTTCGATGCCACAAGTTTGGTGTAATCCGACAGCAAGTCTTCTTTGCTCAAGGGGCGTAAATGCGCCTTGTCGATCAAATTGAAGTTTTACCTTTATAAAAAATAAATACACTCATTGAATAAAATCTTCATCCATGTTCATCTCTTAATACGAATAATAAAAAGAAAATTTTTAAATGGAATCGTTTCGCGCTGCAAAGTGTCATCAACGCATGTATACACATGACCAGCAAAATGTCTAAATTTAGGGGTGGTATCGATGTGCAAAAGTATAACTTCATTTCGCCTCCACCGCTGATTTAGAAAGCGAAAGTCTGTAATTAGTATTGATATTTTCTCGAAGTTTGGGAGTGAATAAACTTTCTTTGGAAATTAGAATTGCTACCTTTTTTCAGAAATGAGAAATCTAAGCAAGCTGCCTATGAGTCCGAGAAACGGCGCGAGGAAAAGTTCTTGAGGTCTTCTCTTCGCGACTCCAAAAAGTTGTTAGGCCTCAAAGAACAGACGAAGACTCGCATCGTGGAGAATGATTCCGCAGCTCTTCAGTCCAACAAAGTAAGCTCGTCTAAGTCGGTGGACGAGCACGTGCAAAATAATGGAGGCCCCTATCACAACATCGCTTACTTTAGTGACGACGAAGGAACCACAAAGGCCGCCTCCAAACCTTCTAGCAATAATATATACGAATTTATCGCCGACTCTAAGTCCTCGAAACTCAATCAAGAAGGTTTTCCTTACTCTATTTCAAATTATGCTAAAACTTCTGCTTAGCGTTCCTCAACCTTTCTTTTTGAACGAATATTCATAGAACTTGAAACATCCTATTTTATTTTGTTGACCACTTGCAAGTGGTTTAAGTTAACTGCCGAAAAATAGTGAGTATTAAGCTGAGTTTGGCAATTTAAGCTTCGTTCCCCACCGAAGTTTACTTGGGCCCTGGCGGGCTTCAGTAAAATTTAGTTCTAAAATTTTGGAAACCTAATCACATTCATTGTAGATATGCAAAAAAAATATTTCTAAATCACTCATTTTTAATAATTTCGAAAAAAGGACCTGGAGTTGTTTTAAAATGTAACAAATGTTCATGTCTTTTATCAGAATTTTTGAAAAATTTACGAAAAATACTTTAAAATAAAAAAAAATTAATTTTAAGACGGACCGAAGGCGACATAAAAAGAGTTTGCGGGCTACAAGCTGTCCGCAAATCTCTGGTCGTTAATTCATGGCGTAAAGCAGAGTTTCGCAGCCAGAAAAATGCTATGGCTCCAACTCCGTAACAAAAAATTTCAATGCTGGTAATTTTTTGTAGAAGAGGCTTCTTTATTTAAGGTTTTCGTATTATCCAAATAAAACAATACAATTCATCCATAAAACGAGTTGATAAATTAATAGCACTTTGAACAAAGAACATATAAAAATAATTTTCAAAGTAGCTTATTGTATTCATGAAACAAAATTATTACTATCCTTAGTAATAAAAATGAAAAGCAAGATATATATTTTTTTATCTAAGCATAATTTAGGTATATATAAATATACATCAGATAGAAGTAAAATTCTGACTCCTTTTTAAGTTTTGACTCAACGAAAGTAAATTGGGTTTAACTATTTTCAAATCTCAAACTTGGGTCATGCTAACGCTTTAGAATTTATCGGTGGTCTATATAATTTGAGAGAAATACTAATATCAAACTTTGTATTAAGCGCTAAAACAGAATGAAGTAATTTAGAATAATTATTATCAAATCGTTTTTCGCAGCCAGATATTTTATGGTACTACCGGCTCCGAAACGCCGGTTAGAAGCCGTGTTTTTGACATAGGAAGGAGGTATAAAATGATGTTTAAATCAAATGCTATACACTCTTGTCATTTTAGAATTGGCGCTTGGGCTTATCTTCTTGTTGAGATAGGCCTAACTTCTGGTTCTAACACATTTTCACTACTTTTAATCCTATTTGTCCTACGAAAGGCGGATAGAATTGACATGTGTCTCTAAAAATGCGGGTGAGATTTGATGTGTTAAAAACTGTTGTTTCCTTATGTCGACAGGTCTTTTTACTGAAGCCAGTTTCTCTATTCCTGACAGATTTAACGAATGCAACACAACACATCGAGCGTCTTTTAAGCCAACTTGAAAACATTTCGAGTAGCAGGACAGTTCATCTTTCGCGTGACAACGATTCAGGGAGGAGCGAGGTTCCATGCGATAAAGAGGAGATACTGACGCAACTGACTCATTTCCAATCCTTGATCCAGTCCGCCAAGTTCAAAGATTGTGTCAAGCTGTACAATCGCATCGCTGCCATCTTTCAAGCGGAAAAGAGTGTTTCCTTCGAGAGCAGTCTTCAAAAAGAAATGAAAAAGCATTATACACCAAGTCTTGCTCACGATTTACTTTACGATGTAATCTTTACTACTTGCTTTTACGCTAGTGTTTTCTAGCCTCACTTGATTTGACCTTGAACTTTCGAATGTAAGAATATAAACATTTGTATTTAACTTATATTTTAATATATCTTGGATGTTCACCTAAAAAGCTCTATGTGTCGTATACAAGCATGTTTTATTTAGGCTTTTTTTCGAAATGTTGTCCAGTTTTTTCAGAGGTATACAACATTTTTTGAAAAAGTTCGCTTCTTAAAGTTTGTTACTTCTTTAAAAGTCGTTATGCATGTCACCGGGGTTTAGTAAATGAATAATATCTAGTCATGGGAGTTAAATACCGAGCTCTTTTGCATATCGTTTCGCAGTAAGCGTGCGTGAAAACGTTCACAGTTGATTTAAGCGTGAAGTATGAATTTTTCCATTATTTATTAGGAGAGGTAGGTAGGTATACCACGGATCGCAGGCAGGGGGTATTTTGCTTTCTCTAAGGTAAACAATACAGATTTATTTAAGCTCATACACCTTTAAAAATTAAGGAGATTTGCCAAAACAGGTGATCTCAAAGTTTTTACATTTGCTGTAACTCTAGATACCTGTTCTACTTCTCTGCGTGCTTTCTTTTTTGGTAGAGATATAGCCTAAATTTTGCAAAAGGATCAAAAAATGTATTCTATTCACATCTTGCAACTTTCCATTTTCAGATCATCAAGCACTTTCAAACAAGTAGCAAGATGTCGAGTCCATCACACTACTCGGATTGCCTTGCTTCGTTCCTGGCTCTCTCTTCTCAACCCGTGGTGTTCGAGTTGGTGCGTTCTTATGACGAAGCTTTAAATAAAGGAAAGAACAGTTTTCCTGGTGAGAACGACGTAGAGCCCACACAGCATCAAGACAGCTCTCGCATGCCAACTACTTCCAAAAGTACGAGAAGTGGTTTTCCTTCTGCCGACAGCAGCAGCATCATGAGTGATGAAAAACCGATGCAGCACCTAGCAGTCCCTTCTTCTCCAGAAAACAAAGGCAGTGCTGAAGTGTCGATCAGCGTGGCCAACTCTTTTCTCGAAAATCCCCAACTCTTTGAATCCAACCTGGATGCCATACCTTCGAACATCAAAATTATCAAGCTTGAGAAAGGAGCTGAGCCTTTGGTGAGTTCTTTAAAAGTGTCTTGCATGTGAGCCTTTATGTCCTGAGTTCAAATTCAGCATTCCATTTTGCATTTAACATCTACCAGATTTTGTTCATGTTTACGACTAAAAATTCGAGAGTATAAATAATCTAGCAGAGTGTTTCTATTTCTAAGAAATGAATCCCTAAATTTATTAAAAGAACAATATTATATTCAAAGTAAATTAATCTTTGAAAGTTTTATCCGATGGAGCTTTAATATATTTTTTATCGTATATATTTGCTACATTTAATTAATTAAAAATAAGATATATGACCTTTAAATGTTGTTGTCTAATATAAAAGATATTATAATAATACATGAATCCTATAATAATAATAATAATTTTTCTATTGGCTAGGTCAGGTTTGGCCAAGCTTTTATTCTTTTTCCATCATTTGGCCAAATTTTTTAATTCTTTTTCAATCATTTAGCGATCAGAATAATGCCAAATTTTGCATTAAAAGTGTGACCATTTTGATTTTTCTAAACTGCAATTTAGGTCATTAATTGGTTAAGCCAATTTTAAATATAAAAGTATGATAAAGAAAAGTTTAAAATGAAATACTATTTATGTAAAAATGCATTTTTTAGCCTTAGGTTTCCTCGGAATGAAAAACTGACTCATTTTTAACATATAAATTCTTCAGCGAGCCATATTGTTAGGCAGTGCTTATATTTATTTTAAATTGTATCAAATTAAAGGTATCTCTCAGCGTATCATCCACCCACACTAAGTAAAAAGCCTGAAAATAAGCATTTATAAGGTGTGCAAATCGCATGCTACGTATTCAGCACTCCCTCATGTCATGAATAGTAGATGACGTTTCATTTTGACTTGCTGAATGCAATATTCTGTGAGAATGCTCTTAAAACACACATTCACGCGTAGCACACACATCGCATATTCAAACCTTAGCGTGCCTTTGAATATCCGGGATAACGATTCTTTTTTATAAGTTGCTGCCGTATGTATGTATTACGCGATGCGCAGGATGACAGCACTACTCTCGCTCACAAAGAACTCGCTAATCGTGTTTGCTCACACACTCCACCACGTACACGTAGGCAGGCGCGCTTGTATCATTCATTCAAGTGGTCTGGATATATCTTCTGCAATCCAAGAATTTATTGCATGTTTGTTTAACGAATTACTCGGAATGGATCACTTCACTTCATCTCTTTCATTGAGAGTTGTTCGGTGCCCACTCCTATATTGATTCGTCACCGGGGAACGGTGAGTGAGTGAGTGCATGCTGAGTGAAAAGTAAAGACGCTACGTTGCGTCCTACAAGTACTTTCATTGCGACGATGTTTTTTTCGTATGCCTTGTCCAATTTTAAAATTTATGAAGCTTGGTTTTCAACATCACTAAAATCAAGCATTTGTTACTTTTTTTTAATTTTGGAATTTTTTCAGTGTAACCAATGGCGTACAAAGGGAAAAGTGGAATATCTCTTAATTTATTACACAATTATAAACATTAGACGTTGAAAGTTTTTTGTCATAAGATTAGACGCAATTTCTAGTGTATAAAAATTAAAGCACATAATCATTTCTTACAATATTTGAAAAATAACAGCAAACGGGAAAGAGATCTGATAGCTAGCTAGAGTCATTTATTTTAAATTTACTTCTTTGAAAGGGTCCTTGAAATGCTAACTCTCCTAATCAATTTGTTTTCGGTTTAGGGCGCTACAATTCGTAACGAAGGCGAAAGCATACGAGTTGCTCGCGTAATTAAAGGGAGTGTGGCTCACAAATCTCGCTTAATATTTCCGGGAGACGAAATCTTGGACGTGAATGGAATCCGCGTCTACGGAAAATCCGTCAACGAAGTCTGCAACATTCTATCAGAAATGACGGGACTCATCGTCTTCTTCGTGGTGCCGTCTTCTCATCCCAACACAACCATAGCGCCCTCATCCTCCATTGCCACAGCCTACCTCCCGCCTCACCAAGAAAGCGAGACCTCCGGCCTCTACATCAACCAACTCTCTTCTCCGGTAACGTTCGTTTCAATTGCCAATATCTCAAACACAGCAATAGGCAGATGAAACGAGTTTGCATGAGGATAAAAAGATACGTGCTTTGTATTGAGTGTTCTGCTCGCAATTCTGGTTTATCATACTTTACCTGATCTTAATTAACGTATATGATGCAGTTGCTGCATGTTTAGACTAGTCCATTATGTTTTAAATTATAAAGTAAAGTGCGATTTCCTCTTAAAACACTATTTGGAAAACAATTTGCATCTTGTACACTGAGGGAAAAAATTTAGCAGATCAAATAGTTATGCCGAATTAGAGGATGATAACTTGTGTTTTACATATTTAAGCACAGTGATCTTTTATTATTAATAAAAAGTGAAACTAATTATTTTAAAAGTTGTATATGCGAGTTTTGCTAGTAGATGCGAGCAAAAGATTACGCTGATTTTTTACGGGTATACTCATAATTTTTTTGCGTGTACAGTTAAGGAAGTTCTCTTCTAGCAGGAGTGTAATGTATACACTCTGAGTTTAAGTTTCTCCCTATAAAAATCATAAATTTTAGTTCAACTTTTTTCCTTCTTTTTATATCAATATGTTTTTCGAATTGATACAAAATGCATAATCAATTTTGAGGATAGTTCCCCAATAATTTTCTATAAGTAAAGGTTGCTGCTTGATGATGATCGCATTATAGGAAGTAATGATCATTCGAATACATGATAATGTAAGATAAGAGAATAAAAGAGGGAATGCAGACTTTCGAGTCAAACATCATGCCAAGCTGCTCTGAAATTCATATCAAAAATATTTTACAAACGATGTGAGAGCTATATAATAATAATAATCCATTGCTTCAATATGCACACAATAAGTAAGTAATGTTTATCACAGTGTCTCCTCTTTATAGTATTTTTGAGCAAACACATGTTGATGATCCACTAGATTTTCTCATCTTCTGTCACAGTGATTCTATTTCTCTTTCTGTCTCCTCTGTTTTTCTCTTCCGCTTTCTCTGCTAAAGCTCAATCACTCAAGCTATTTTCTCTCATTCAATCTCTCTTCTCTCATTCAAGCTCTCTTCTCTCTAATTTGTATATAGAGTTAAATTAAAAATAATTCTATTTTATCTCATTAGAAACTTGTTTTTAGCAGAATATAAGTTCAATATTTTCAGAACCTTTTTTCATGATGAGACTTTTGGCTAAAATTTAGTTCCATCAATTCTCAGCAGAGCTCTTAATGTTTTAACTTTAATTAACCCACTGGCTCTCAAAATTTGAAGTTTTCATATTTTATTTTCGAATTTTTACTTTTAACATAACTTAATACACCAAACATTTTGCAAAATTGAAAATTTGTTTATGTTTTTAAATTAGAGAAAAATAAAGTTATCAATCGTTACAATTTTATATCAATAATTTTTTCAACAAAGGTCACTTAATCTTTATCATAACGTTTGTTACATTTTGTAACATTTGAAAACTTTAATTTTTTTCAATAGCTATTTGGGAATGAATATTTTGACTAGCTATTCAGTTTAAAAGCAAAAATACTCTGTTTGTTTAATATTTGAGCAGAGATATTTTATATTGTTGGATTGATAAATTTTGTGAGTAACACTGTACATAATTAAATAAATCATTTTTTTAAGAAAATTTGTTGATTATTATAATCATCATCATCATCATCATCCATTTTGCCTTCTAGGCCTGGTTATTGTTCCCAAAAGTCGGGGTCAACCAGTGTCCTGCAACATCTACGCCATTTCATTCTTTCTTTAGCATCACTTCACACAAGTTTTCTTTTTTCATATCGTGGTGAATCACTTCATTTCATATAAAAGATTATTATAATAAAAATATAATATCGAAACAAAATGTTTCAGTTGTTAAAAATGTACTTGATCTATTTATGACAGCTGTCAGAATTTTATTTGTAGACAGAAATAGTCAAAAAACGCAGTGATTTTCGTGTTCTCGTATACTATGATTTTTATGTTAGTTTAAATGGTTTTTTTTATATGATTTTGTGTTTTTAGACTTAAATAATTTTATGAAAAGTGATTAAACTAGGGTTTTTTGTATACTATGATTCCTATAAGGGTGGTTGCTACTACTTCAATGTTGGCTTTTGCTGTTTATAAAAACTTGAAAATATCAAATAAAGTGCCGATAAACTATCTCAATCGAATCCAGAGGCTTCCGTGCTGAGTCCATCATCTCAACCAACCTGCCATGCCACCCATAGAGTATGCTGTAGGTAGGGGATACGTCAAATTAGTTTTCAAAAAACTAAAGTTATGCTGTAAAATTTTTTTGTTTTTGTTCAAGCTCTATAACTTTTTCTGATAGACTTTTTTCCTTAAAAGTTATTATAAAAGGCAAATCATTACAAAATGTTAAAAGTTATTTTACTTTTGGTAGATTTTTGTAGCTCGCACCAATTTAGCTTTTAAACTATTTTTAAATGATGCTGAGAAAAATGCAATCTTAAAAAATTACATCTTTAAAGAAGTAATGCAATCTTAATTTATTGTTTGATTTTTGTTTGCACAATTTTATCTTTATTTTTAAACTTTTTTGGGAGTCTAACTAACGTATTCTTATACACTAAAAAGAATGAAAAAATTCTAATACCAAATTTTCTAACTTTAGTTCTGTTTTACATTTTTGATAGAAATTACCTCAGAAAAGTTATGTAATTTGGATGTGTTTTTTAAATTATTTTTCTCAATAAATCATTTTATCATTTTTTGGAAGAAGAAATGGAACAACTTAAAATTAATGAATGATTTTTGTCATTCAATAAAATTTTCAATTTTTTTATTGTCTTTGCGAATTTTCTACACATTTTTGAGGATGTGCGCCCCTGATTTTATATAAGTTAAAGGAATTGAAATAGAATTTTCTTCCAAAATCGCCGCCGTTTATTTTGTACGAACCGCAATTCTATTGCTTTGAAGGAAAAGATAAAAAAACCTTTCTTATGCTGACATAACCTTCAACTTATTAAAGTAAAAGTGATCAATAAAATTGATGCAAATATTTTGATTAACTAAATTCCATTATTGTGCAAGTTCCAGAACGGTGTGAAAAATGCCATTACGTTTAATATATAAGGAACCATATGTTCTAAAGTGGTCTTTGCCAAGAGATGACCTCTTGATTAAGTTTGAATAAACGAATTTTCCAAAAATGATGTTGCATTCAATTAAATATTATTTTGTTAACCCTTTTAGTGCATTCACTATATATGCAAGATTGATAGTGAAAAAAGATGTGTTCTTAAAATATAAACCATTTGGTTTTTCAATGAGTTGTTTCCTTAAAATGCAAGAACAAATTTTAGTCTTTTTCATGTTTTTGGAATCGGTATCATATTACTCAAAATAGTGACGCTTTTATTTTTCTTTCCTTACAAAAACATCCCCAAACTTAAAAAGGCAACTATTTTCAAGTTGTTTATATTTTATTTTGATGCTAATATTTCTATTTTATTTTCTTTGCTCTTTATTGTAAACCATGTATTCGAAGATCAAGTTTGCTATCCAATCTGTAACACATACCTTGAAACATTATTTAAACAGAATACTCTAAAAAAAGTTATAATTTTAACACAATAGTTTACGCACCTTACTCGTCAACGTATAAAAATGATAAATGGGTTAACACCTCTTTCAAATTTTTAATATCATGTCTGCTATGTTAATCTGTTAATCTTTTCGCATCTAAAATCTCTAGGCTTTCTCAGGATTTGTTACAACAGTAAAGGCACATTTCAACTACGATCCAGAAGAAGACATGTATATACCTTGTCGAGAATTGGGTCTGTCCATTCTCAAAGGAGACGTTCTTCACATCGTCGACCAGAGTGACGCTAACTGGTGGCAAGCTTATCGTGGTGACATGGATCAAGAGGAAAGTGCCCTCTCTGCTCCAAATAACCAGGAACCTCCTGTCATTGGTTTGATTCCTTCCAAAGCTTTTCAGATACAGTTAGATTTTGTTCATTCATTTTTCTTTGCCAATCCTTAATTTTTTTGCTTATAACGGTGAAGCATGGGATCATGATCATTGAAAATTACCGCTTTAGAGAGGTTAGCGGGGTTCTATTCTTTTCAGTTATACTAAATGGCTATGTTATAGAGTTGTCGGTTTGTTTAGACATATATTCGTTCTATTAATGTGATCTCTATCTAATTCAGGAATTACTCTATCTGATAGAAAGCATTTGTTTGTTCCTTGAGAAAGGGAGCATACTTTGATTTCCATCTCTCAAGAAGAGTAAGTTGGATTTAGTTAAAGCTTAAGTTAATAAAAAGAAAAACTTAAGTTTAATTCTTCGTATCTACACCACCACCACCCCCCTCCGAGTCTTTGGTTGACATCAATTGTGAATGACCCCTAAGCATATTTTGTATTAAGAAAATACAATGCAGGGCAAGCAATTTAAATTGTGCTTTTATCTTTCAATACAGATCTGTATATTATGTGTGAATAAGTATGACAAAGCAATGAAGAAAATTCGATGCAGGGCAAGCAGTTTGAATATTGCATTCATCTCTCAATCCATATTTTTTAATTTTATATTTTAAACACTTTTTAAGTCAATAATTGCCTTTTATTAAAAATAAGTTTGGGATGTTTTTGTCAGGAAATAAAATTTTGTAATCAAACAATCGAAAAATATTCTTTTAGAATAGAAAGATTAACCTAGTCTCTCTAATCATTTTTATCAAATCATGCATATAGGAAACTAAAAATAAATAAATATTTTGTGATTTAAAAAAAAAATATTTTTCGATTATTTTACAAATATATTATTTAAAATCGTGCAAATTGCAAAAATATAGGTAATAACTTTTGGAACATCGTATGAAGTACATCAAATCACAACACAAAACAAAGTTGAACATTGTCTCCCTAGTCCAGGGGTTCCCAACCTGTGGTACGCGAAAGCCTTCCAAGTGGTACGCGAGATGTTTTTTAAAAATTCAAAAAAAGTACTTGTTTTCACAGAAATTCCCACAGAGAAAAATGTAGTGTAATGTGAATTTGACTAAAGTTCTTTTCTTTAGTTCCGCAACTGTAATACATGTAAATATGTGCATATGCGTAATATAATGTAGCATGCACACACACATTCTGTTGACTTAGTAGGCGCAGTGCTGTGAATAATTAACTTACCATCTTTGCGATTGTTTATTTTTATCGATTATTATGTAAAATACTATATATATATTCAATATGTTAAAAAGCAACTTTCAGTTTTATTTCAGATTATTATAGCGTCAAATCAAGATGCCCAAACGAGAGTATAGCTATCAATATATTAATTTTAGTTCTATGAATTGAATAATAGGGAAGAATCTGTGCCACGGTGTGTGGTGTGTATGAAGACATTATCAAATACATCAATGAAGCCTTTTACAACTCCATCTCCAAACTAATCATCCAGACTAGAAAGACCGCGATCCTAATTTTGAGAAAAACGACTAGACAAAACGGGTAAGTAATATGAGCAGTCGATTGGTATTGTGACAGCATCCTGTGAAATTGCACTTTTTTTGGCCTTCCACAAGAAATGGTGAAGCATGGCATCGTTGATGAAGCAGTGACAAATAAAACGATACCGAGGTGCATTACAGAAATGTCTACTGTTATTAATGAGCTAGTCATTACGGAAGTACAGGGCTCAAACTATGGATTTGCAATACAACTGGACGAATCAACTGACGTGTCAAACTGCGCACAGCTTCTGGTATATGTGCGTTATGCTACTAAGGATGCAATTCGAAGTGAATTACTCTTGACCAATGAAATGACAACTACAACAAAAGGAGAGGACGTGTTCGAGCTTATGATAACTTTTTCAAAGAAAATGGTCTCCAATGGACCAAGCTAGTAGTAGGTTTTGCAAAACTGACGGCGCTCCTGTTATGATTGGGAGAAAATCTGGGTTCCAAGCTCGGGTGTAATCAGTATCTCCATCTGTCACTTCTGTTCACTGTTTCATACACCGATTTGCTCTCTCTGGTAAAGTTCTACATCCCGATATGAAGACAAGCTTGAAACTGGTGGTTAAGATGGTAAACTACATTATGACATCTGCCCTAAATAGTCGTCTAAGATCATCTGTGAAGATATCGGATCAGAATACACGTTATTGCTTTTCATACGGAAGTGAGGTTTCTGTCTCGAGGGAATACCACTATGCTCCTTTTTGTGCTGAGAAAGGAGCTGCTTCAGTTTTTCCAAAAAAAAGATCACGAAGTTCAGAAGATCCTTGAAGATGGAAACTTCATTCTTTACCTTACCTACCTGTCAGATATTTTTGGAGTCATGTTTCATTTCAATTGTTCTCATGGCGCTGAAAGTAACATCATTATTTTCTGAATCAAATTGACTGCATTTTCTCGAAAGCTCGATTTGTGGATTTAGAAGAGACCGTTTGGAATGTGTGAGAATGTGGCGTCACGTGGGTAGGGGGAGCTTAGTATTGCATTTGGTCAAGAGATGACCAAAGATCTCCTTCTGTTGAAAGATCAAATCAGGCAGTACTTCTTCAATGATCGTGATGCACAAACATGCACTTACATTGGGAATCCATTCACTACTATTAACACTGGTGATCTCACAGTGAGAACTGGTGAACAAGAAGAACTCATCGATTTGCAGTGCGACGAAGGTGAAAATCATAAATTGGCCAACTTCTGGTTAAATCTAAGTCCCTCCTATCCGCCACTAGTGAAAAGCAATTCCTCAGCTTCTCATATTTCCAACGACATGGGAATGCGAACAAGAGTTTTCTACATTTCTTACAATCAAGTCGAAGACAAGAAATCGTTTCGAAAACCCAGAACACAATTTCCGATGTAGTGTGAGCATAATATCTCTCCACGACTTGAAAAACTAGTAGAAGAAAAGCAACTGCAGCCATCGCATTGGCTTACGAGTGAGTACTCATTGGTCGATAAGTTAAATATTTTGCTTGTTTATGGTTATGCACATGTGCAAATAAATTAAGTTAATTCTTGTATATTTTTTAATTGCGGATTCGTTTACTTGTATTGCATTCATATGTTATTGTGTCTGTTAACCTTTAGTTCTTTCATGGTCAAAAACGAAACGTTAAAGTTAGGTGGTACGTACCTACAGAATAAGTCCATGAGTGGTACACAGCAACAAAAAGGTTGGGAAAGCCTGCCTTAGTCATTTGTATATGGGATAAAGCCATCGTAGTATACCGGTTGGAGATGACAATCAAGTTTTTTAGTGTTAGCAGTCTCAGTCTTTGAAGCGAATAATGCTTAGTAAATGTGTATATTTTTCAACTACTCATCTTTTACTATTTATTATCTCTCCGCTGGATTAAACTTGAATTGATCATTTTTCTTCTTCCAATATCAATTGCCATGCAATTTCCTTGTTTGTAGACGCGAGGCAATAAAGAAGGCTCTGATTGGTGAAGTTTTTTCATCGTACAAATCAAACAACAAACTCTCCAACTCTTTCCTCTCTTGTGCGCGAAAAATTTGTAAACTAGATAAGTTGCCAGCTCATGGGTTTAGACAGGAGAACGGCGCCTCCAAGAAAGGTTTCTTCTCCTTCCTTAATAAGCTTGACAATTTTCATCAAGATCGTTTCTTCGTATCCTCGAGAATAGGAGAACCTGTGCATCCAAGTGATTGCCAATAGTTTTGAGGATTGCTTGACTTTGAAAAACTTGACCTCTAAAAAATAAATGATTGAATTTACCAATAACTATTTTGAGCTTAAAAATTAGTAACTAGCTAACTAAGAGTGAAAAGAAATAAATTTTGTTCAATTTTAAATTAAAAAAAAGTGTTATTTATCTTCAACATATTTTTTATTTGGAAAAATGTTTCTATTACATGTTTATATACTCAAATAATGAACAATTTAATTTTTAGCGGTCTAGTAGCAATTTTACAAGTTCATGCAAAATATTTAAAGATAAAGGAACATTTTAGCTTAGCCCCATTCTTTCTATTATAATTATTTTTAATATAATCCTGATGGAATATTTATTTTTTTTTATTAAAATTGCACATTTGTAATTTACTGCATAAAGAGGTAAAAAAAAGTTATTTTTTTTAATATTTAAGTTAACCTAGCGAGAAGAAAAGATGAAGTTTTCTTTAGAAAAATTCATATAATATTATATATACAAAGATTTGTTTATTTATTTGAAATATTTTCAACGAAATTTAAAAATTTTAAACATTTTAGAAAGAACTTTTTGATTGCATAATACAGGCGTGACCGGTAATTTCACTCCCAAAATCGAAAATTTCAAAACACAGAAAAAATTAGAAAATGTTTAAAAATTTAGGAAAGCTAAGAATATTTGCTTTTTTTGAAAATTTATTTTTCTTCTGTTTGGGAAAAATAAGCAAAACTTTCCAATCTTCTTAGTGCCCTAAATATAGAACGTTTCACCCAATCACTGAATTTTTATTAAATATGTGATTCATCATTTTTGTGAAATACTTCTTCACTTCTCATGTTCTACACTAGGCATCAAATCTTACATTATATGTTGTTCCCAGGTAGTCAATTCATTACAATCTATAATCTAAATGGCAACTGTGAAAAGACATTTTATAAGCTATGTGATGTTAACTGGAATTTGCTGTCATTTTTGTCCGTGGTATTAACTTTGTCAAAATATTTTTCTCTTTTAATAGCATATATTTGCTTCATTTTTCGTTAGTCTTTACTTGAAAACAATACATACACTATATGCTCTACGTATTCAACAGTACTCGAGGAAAAAAGAAACTCGTATATGACTTAGACTATGTATGTATATGCAGCACAGAAACAAAATCTTGACAAATCCAAGACTTACTGGAAATGCGAATTTAGGACTTGTAAATCCAGAGTTCACACCATGTCGAAAGATTATAAGTATACCATAATCAAGCATGTTGGTGAACCAAGAACCTTCCCATTCATTAATTTCGTCTGTTTGCAATGACCTTGATGAAAACGTAATGGGTAGCATGCCTTCAATGAGTTGTGTCAGCCGAAATATGAGAAACTTTTCGCAAACTCGATTATTTTACGAGATACCTAATGAATTCAAGTTTCCTGACACTGAAGAACTTTTTTTCAATTTGATAGCGGTCAATCTGATAAAGACAGAATACTTTTGTTTGCAACAATCAAAGGTCTTGATGACTTACTTGTTTTTGAACATTTTCTAATTATAATTTGTGTTTTGAAACTTCGATATTGGGAGTGAAATTACCGCCCGTTTACAGCCGCATTATTGATTTCATCGATTATTAAATATATAACCTAATATAAAATTAACAAGTAAATTGTTAAAATAATGTGAAATAAAAAATTTAGCTTTTTTTTATTTACTGAAAAAACAAATTAGCACATACATGGAAAAAAACAAAAAAATTAACGCTACCAGAAAATCTTTAAAAATTAAAAAAAAAACTGATTCTCATATTTTTTCAAATATTTTTTTTGAAGTAGTTTAAAACATTATAAATTATGATCTTTTAGGTTGTTAACATTTAGAATAACAAAGATTTTATACAGGGAAAATGTTTAAAATATCTCGATATGAAAAATATTCGATTTTTGAATAAAGACTATTTTGTTTGAACAATGATATTTTGTCTTTCCTTATTTTAGATTAATTTTTTCAGTTCTCATGTATTCTTGTTTATATTATTTTTTCACTAAATAAAAAAGCCCAATTAAAAAAAAACTTTTGAAAAAAATGATTATTTTAAAAAAATATATAAAGCAATACTTTATTTTCTAAAGTAAGAATAAAAATTAAGCATATACCATTTCAAAAATTCTAAACTATGAGCAATTATGACAGAAAAAATTTGTATAAATTTTACATATGGGCTTTTTACATCTAGCATTTTCTAGTTCCTCTTCAAAGAAGTTCATCCTCTCAACTTTACAAGTTGCTCGTCAATGGTTACGTAATCTTGAGGAGTATAATACTTACTAAAAATGTGAGAAAAGTGATCATGTAAACATCGAATTGCAGAAAGTTTATCTGATGAATTTCTATGGGTTTTGTCGTCAAAGCAAATGAATTTATGAATTAATAAAAACATATCTCTATTCAAAGCTGCTTTGAGAAAAGGCTCTCCATTCTTATGGAAGAATATGTATTTTATATCTAAATGTTGATTTCTAGACTGACCAATATGAAACAAACATGCGATGAGAAAGTCACTCATTGAAAATTTTTGATTAGCAGTAGTACAAGGTTTCTGACGAACTACTTTTATTTCTAAAAATATTTGTTAAAAATATTTAATCAAAAACTTCAATAAATTTATATTTGCGGATATTGAATGAAACCAAAATTAAAAAAGTCATTTTCTAATTAGTGGGTAGTTTCATGACAAAGATAAAGTTCAAAATAATTCAAATTTTTGAAGGGAAAGCGAGTATTTTATCTCTACAAAAATATATCTTTAGTAAAAATTGCTTTTAAAAAAAACTGCTATAAAGGACAAAATGTAAAAAATTTGCAATAGACATTCAATTTTTTTTTATTCTTATATAAAATACAAAAACTACTAAACTAATGTTTGTCAAATAAGTATAAATCTGTTGAAAATAATAAAAAAAAACTTACCGATAAAAGTGATCCATTTTTAGTTTTGTGCAGGAAAAAATATGCAGTAATAACTTGAGTGAAAAATAGATTAAATATTTTGAGAGAGTCAGATAGATTTTTGGCAGACGGAAAATCAATGTCTTCCAAAGAACTTGAACTGCTATTTGAGTAGTCTTCCGTGTTACAGTAATCAGAAAAATCACTACCGGATACCGTATTCGAAGAGGAGCTATTTGAAGACATGAGTCGAAAATACGTCGCGAGATTAGCAAAAACGAAATGAAATGTATTCAATAGCAAAATAACGTATTAGAAACCTATTTTCAATCAAGGATTTTCAAGATTATACAGATAAAAATTTCACTCACATTCAACGCAACGATGATATTTTGCTAGCATCAATACAAATTCTTTAGCACATGTGCCATCACAAGGTTATATAGATAAAACAGTCAGCATGAAACTGCGACGCATATAAAAACATGTGGCTTTATTGATAAAATGTTTACATTTCAACATATTCGATATGATAAAGTATCGATATAAACATCGCACATACATAACCAAACTTCAATTTTATATGATTCCTGTGTGCAATGTTGATTAAAATAAAATTAAAAGCTTGCATGTTTTATTATGAATCTTTTCTCTGCTAGTTAGCTTCATGCGTTTTCTTATCAACAAAAAATGTGTTTACAAATAGATTTCACTAAAAGATTTATGTGAATTATTCCATTTTACTTATGAAAAGTATTAAACTTCCAATAAATTCCAGATGTTCAAATGATTCTTAAAAATTAAGGAATACTCTTCTTTTTGAATAGAAGGCATTTTGCAAAAAATACATGGACTAAGTGTAATGAGAAAAAAATGCACAAAAAAATGAATTTTTTGCTAATAATTGAACATAATGGAAAACAGATTTATTTTTGAAAAAAAATTTGGGGTTTTAAGGCATAGATCCGTCTTCCGAGTTAGTCGAAAATGGTCCGTCTTAAAAAAGCGGAGTGGCATTTTTTAGAAAAAAAATATAGATAGCGTTAACTATTTTTTGTGAAAATTTCTATAACAAACATAATAAAAGCAATAAGACGGTAAAAATTATATCTTTTAAAATATCAAAAAAAGTTATTGACAATAAAGTCAAAATTTGAAGCTTTTACTTACCTTTTTTTTTTGGAGTTATGCAAATTCTTAACTAAAATTGCTTTTCCAATTTTTTTTTACGTTTTATGTTTATACCATCGCTAGCTTAGCAAAGCTTCGGAGGCATTTTATATGCTTAAATTGTGTGAGCCTACTATATATATTTTTTTATAAAAAAAACTTTTAGCGCTTATAATTTTTTTTCGACGAAATGTAAACTGACCAAACTTTGCATAGGTGAAGATATAAAAATGGAACCTTATAACAAATTTTCAAAAAATCTGAACACCTTATGAAAAAGTTATTAAACCAAATATTTTGAAAAAAGTGCTATATGTATATTATATACATAACCACATAGTGGGTAGAATTATGGAGGCTATTATTGCTATTATTTAGCATTTGTGTGTTTAAAGGAAATGCCATTAATGGGAGGCATGCACTAAAGTAGTAAGTTGCATTTATGTGTTTTGAAGAGTTGATATTAATTTTAAAGAGGCATAGAACAAGCTTATTTGAAAAAAAGAATGCAATGCCTCTATGTTGTTTAAAACATGCATTTTTGAGGATGTGCAAAAAATAAATAAAATTAACTATTTTTAAATTATAACTTTTTTACAATTTTTCAAAAAAGTTTATAAATATATAAAAGATAAAACCAAAAATCTCCTTTTTTCAAACTATTTAGATGAATTAATTTTGAAAATAGTATTTTAATAAATTTTTATATTTGAATTAAAGTTACTTACTTAACGTTTCAAGTTATTTTTAATTCTATAGGTAAAGAATTTTTTGGAAAGGAAATTTCCATTAAAGTGTTTAACTATGTTTTTCATATGAAATGTATCTAATGAATACAACTATATAGGGATACTCCTATTTTTTAATAAAAAGGTATCTCTTATCTTTTATGTTGGGAATTTTTTTTAGTTAATCTTCAACTGAAAACGCGCATGACATAATCAAAAGGTATCAACTCTCTATGGAGAATACTTTTATCTTAATAATAAAGAAATAAATGTTTCTTATGCTTTTTACATTGAGTGAGGCAGTTTCACGTTAAATTAGTTTAATCCTTCAACAAAAAAGCGAAATAAATGCCAGGTTTTAAACAAGAAAGAGGCATTTTAATTGTTCAAATACACTTCTAAGGTTGTTGTATGCCTCCTTAAAATTACACAAATGCTAGCTATCTTTAGTGCTTAAAATTACCTTAAAATTGATATCATTTCCTACCAGTGCCGAATCTACCAAGTAGCAGAACGATTAAATTTACAAATGATAGTCAGGAAGTAAAAATTTTTTAATAAAATTGATCTAGATTCTACAAAAAAGATAAAAATCACAAAATTCAAGAGCAAAAATTTATTTTAAGGAGAAAATATAAAAGAAGAATGGAAGAAAACTAAAAGATATTACAAAAAGTCCAAAAAAAAAAATTTCAACTAAGTGCGGGGCCTGTAGCAGCTGCTACATCTACTATGTTAACCCGGAACTGCTTTAAACGCACAAATGTTGAATAATTAAAATGTTTTTCTATAACTTTGTGTGGGTTATTAGTTTTTCTCAATGGAGCATACATAAAAATGCCTCCATATTCGGATTTAAATTTTGTTAGGATCAAATCCCGCATTAAAAAACTAATTTCAAATCATTGTTTTTAAGCTGTTTGTAACCTTCTCATATCTATGACTGTTTCTGAGGGTTTATAGGAGCGATTTTTATACTTTAACAACAAATTTAAATTGTTTATTTTAAGAGGCCTCTTCAAGAGCTTTGTATGAAGAAGAAATTTTAACATATGAACAAGTTTCTCTTTTCAATCCATCTCAACACAACGTTAAAAGGCCTGTTGTTTTGATTGGTCCTCCCGATATTGGTCGTCAAGAGCTACGCCAACGCTTAATGGAATCCAAGACCTGGCTTTATCAAGCAGCCATTCCTCGTAAAGTCCTTTTATACTTTCACATTGTTAGCATTCTTCTCTTTTTCGATAGATACGTCGAGAGAGCAGAAGTTTGGCGAAATTGATGGACAAGACTACCATTTCGTCACTCGTTCGCAGTTTGAAGCTGACATTTTAACTGGAAAATTCATTGAACATGGTGAATTCGAGAAGAACTACTACGGCACGTCGTTCGCATCACTCTCCAAAATCGTTCAAGGGGACAACAAAGTGTGCGTTTTGAATCTACACCCCCAGTCGCTGCGCCTGCTTAAGGCATCAGACTTGAAACCGTACGTCGTATTCATCGCTCCTCCCAACATCGAGAAGCTGAGGCATTTGCTTGAAAAACGCAACTCCATTCCCCCCAAGGAAGAAGTTCTTCGAGAAATCATCGAGCAATCGCGTGAGATGGAAGATGTGTACGGCCACTTCTTCGACTTGATCATTATCAATTCTGACCTATTGAAATCGTATGAGATTTTGTCCGCTGAAATCGACAGAATCCAAAACACTTCTCAGTGGGTGCCCAAAATCTGGTTGTCGAATGATTAAAAGACATTTTTGCATCGATGCTCTGCTCTCTTAAGAATCCCTTTACCTGAAAAGTGCATTTTGAATTTATCTCCAGACTCTTTCTGTCTCTCTTTATAAATGACAAAGCCCTTAAATAATATTTATTTCTTATTCATCTTTTTATCTTAATGAAGGTGTCTTCGACACGGTCACTTTTAGAGACAGCCTTCATCAAAGCTCTTCATAAAAATTATCTCAATAAATTATATCTAGTAATTTTGATTGTTTCACTGTTTTCATTAAGTTTCGATTTCTAAAAGTAATGATGATCTGATCAAACTGATTTAAAATAATTTCTAAGTTAAAGGGTTTGACTCTTTTAACCCGATAGAGTTTTTTCTAAGTTATATAAATGATACATTTTCATTTTTTGAAAACAAAAAAAGTCTTTCAAACTTATTTACTTTGGGGTTACGAGGTAGCATTTAGTTTTTCAAAATGAGCATCACTTGATGCAGAGTTCAGATATAATATTTAATGTATGCTCACTTTAAAACTATTTTGTTTTGTTAAACTTAAATATATTAATTTACTCACCGAATCATTTTAACCAAAACCTGAGAGCGGGAAAGTTGACAATAGGCAATATTTAATAAGAGAAGATATATTAAAAAGCTGAAGGGTGGGGTCGAAAATAAACAAAAATGTGTTACATCATTTGTCACTGCTCTGTAATGGCCGTGATGTTGATAACTTCATCTAAATATTTTCTTTTGAAAAGTCTTATTGCACCAGTTTATTTGCCGCTAAAATACTAAATCATCCGATCATTTCATACTAAAATTTCAGGCTTCGTACAATGCTGACATCTTCAATCGAAATACTTAGAACCAAAACATTACAAAGTGATTTACTTTTAAATTTAAAATATGCAAGAAAGAATTCTTTTATTCTTATTATCACAGAGCTATTTATTAAAATTGATCGAATGAATTCATCGACTTCTCGAAGCAATTTTTAGCAAAATATGTGTAATAGTTTAAGAGGAAGAATGCAACAAAATAAGTTCATGATAACGATTAAAATGTTAGAGCAGTGGTTTCCAACCTTGGGGTCGCCAAGACCTCATAATAAAAACATTGTCAACTCTTAATTCTAAGAGTTTTTAAGTGTTTAAGTACCCTCAAATATTCATATAGTTCAGGGATAGTGAATAATTTCTTATCTATTTTTAACAAAGATAAATAAAATAAATACGAAGAAAAGAAAGCCATAAAAATGATAGATCAATTTTAATTTTTATATCTTTTAAAGAAAGACATAGAGAGAAAAAAAAAAGCTGTCAAATAAGCATTGCTGCTTTTCTCCTACAATCTTAACAAGTAGTGTATACGCTATTTTCATTTTTAATGAATACCATCTTTTCTTCGTTGTAATTTTTCGTAAGTTTTTTTAATATCTTTTATATCATTTCTCTTTGTTTGTGTGATACACATCTAGCCTCATGGATGAAGTTTGGTGAGTTACGTGTCTCGTCGATGATGGAACCGAAAAACCACAATTCATTGTATGTGGGGAAATGCTCAGCCACGAGTCGCTTATAGAAAATGATCTCAAGCGCCATTTCCTGGGAAAACACCCAACTTTGGCAGAGAAAGATCTTGCGTATTTTAAGAGGAATAAAGAACAACTCAAACGTTTAGACAGCTCTATGCACAAGGGAGTGTATTCTGTTCAACGGCCAACACTATCTTGTTGCAAAAAATTGCTAAGTGTATGCAGCCACACACAATTGGAGAAAAGTTAGTAAAGCTAGCAGTCCTTCTTGATATGGTTTGTACCATCCTTAGAGATGCTGCAGTGAAAAAAATGAAACCTATTCCCTTGTCAGATAACACAATCAACCGAAGAATTCGAAAGATGTCGCAAGACATTAACCTTCGCATGACGCCCTTATGGAGTTTTACTCCACCTTGAATTTAAAAGTTAAATTCAATAAAATCAGAAAAGTTTCAGTCCTCTAAGTTTTTTGTAATTTTCAATTACAACATTTCATATGTTTTAAAATTAATTTTTGTTCAATTTAATTTTTTTAACGAGAGTATCATTCAAAAAAGTTAAAAGCAATAGAAAATTTTTTCAAGCTAAATGAACAAAATGGTTTAAAACTGTATTAGACAATATATTTTTTTATTTACAACTAGGGCAAATTAAAAATGAATGATGCTTGCAAACACCTTTTTCGCATTTCTGACACTGCCTTGTGGTTATAGCTTTTTTGGAGGTAGGACAAAAATTGCAAAAAACTCTTTTACTACTTGAAGGTTGACAATACGAGTCTTACCTTTCTTCAAAGACATAAAAATTCAGGAGAGACTTTGTTTTTGAGTTCAGCCCTTGAAAAGTGAGGCGTATTTTCATTGAGTTATAACAAATCTCCATTGCCAAAGATTTTAAAACAACTTCCTTCCACTTTTTTTAGTTGCAGGAAAAATGCTCTCAGGACAATTATGGTTCAGAATTACAATGGAGTTCAAAGCTGCTATCTCTAAATAGTTTGAAAACACAGCGGTGGGCCACTTTCTTGAAGGTTTGTAGGATCGATATGATCTAATCTTGCGATTAGCCACATCCACTCCACTTTTTGACCTGTTGTAAGACAGAAGCGACTCTGGTTTAGCTTTGTCTCCAATTAACTCCAAGCTTGTACAGTGTTGTGAAGACAATACATATACAACTTTGAAATTTTTTGTAGCGTGTCTTCGGGGAATGTAGGCTGCGAGAGAGGCATACTTTGAATAAATTATCTTGCTCTCACATTCTTGGAGCTTTAGTGTCTTCAGATAGTGAGGGCGTAATATTCCAGGAACAAACCTTCTGCTTGATTTGACTGTTCCACATATATTCAAATTATTCTCCGTCATCCATTCAGCAAGATTATGATATGTGCAAAATCGATCTGTGGAGACACCGCAACCACTTGGTATCTCAGAGAGCGTTGCCAATCTCTTCACGATCGAATTACCAAAGAAATAATTTTCTCCAATACCTGAAATATATATTTCAGGTTTCAAACAGTAATAAGTTCTAGAATCGTTGAGATGATAGAACTTAATACCGTAATGTCCAGGCTTTTTTGGGTCATAAACTTTCACTGGACATCCACCTCTGAAAGAAACCAGTTGCTCATCAATTGTCACTGACTCTGTAGGTGTCAAAACTTATGACATTTTTCAAAAAAATAGTCATGGAAAAACCTGACTGGAGAAATTCGATCATTTGGGTTTCTTTGGGATTTGTCATCAAACCTTAGAATAATACTTATCAAAGTATACATATTTCTCCCAATAGCAGTTTCAGAAAAGGAACACCCACCGAATCTGAGAAAAGATCTTGAACTTTTGTTTTCTGATCATTCGACTGTCCTAAAAACAGGAGGCATCCAAAGTATGCGAGTAGTGAATCAACAGTGAATTTTTCATATTTGCGCAAATAAGCGAATTTCGGAGAAGATAACCTAAAACAAATAACAGCTTGACAATTTTTATACAAATTAGTAGTCATAAACACACGAACACGAACCCCCAACTTACAAGAATAGCTTATAAAAACCCTCAAATGTTCATACGCATGAACATCTGAGACAAACCATTACAACACTAACACCCATATAATCACAAAGTTGAAAACTCACATATACTGATAAGAGAAACACTCGGGCAAAACTGTTAGAGAATGACGGAAAAAACAGACACACACACAAACACACCTACACAAAAGAAACGGGATTCCATGAGTACGAAGTTCCATCTGGGGTTTCAAGATTTTTATCATATTCGAAATCACTATTTTCAGAACTTGAAAACGAAAAAGCTGATTCCGAACAAGTGAAATTATCATCGCTAAAGTTGGCTGAAAATTCTGAAGAGAGAGACGAACTATCCATAAGGCGAGAAAAATCAGAAAAGGAAATGTAGGAATAAGAAGCAAAAAGCTTATGAAACAAAAATGGTATGTGTTCACGAAATAACACTTTATGGATGACAGATGCAAAAGTGATTCATCAGTAACGAACGTGGTATGATTAGCATTAGAAAAACTGGCAAGAAAATGCAATGATTTGCAACGTCATGTAAAAATATTTAGGTCGGAAGAACCACTGGTTGGCAGAACAACACAAAACGATGATGATACGGAGAGAATGATACATTACGAATTATGAAAACAACATGCTTTTTTGAAAAAATAATAAACAAATACTCAAGTTTGTTTTAAGTGGAAGAAATCAAAATAGAAATGATTTTGTGATTGTCGGGAGAGCATTGCGTGAGTACTCTCAACGTTTTTGTTTCAATAGACGACACTAATGGCAATTGTGATGCAACTAGAGTAAAACTCCAGAGGGCGTCATCCGTGCTATATTCAATTAACGTCATGCGAAGGTTAAAGAGCGAGTAGTGGCTGCCCCACCACCATCAAGGAGAGTGGAAAATTTAGCTTGGAGTGGGATGACTCAACTGATGTCGTTGACGATGCTCAGGTCTTGGTATATGCGTGGTTCTAAAGTAAGAGTGACTTTGGAGAAAACTTTCTGTTTTGTAAATCACTGGAGACAACATCAACATGTGAAGATCTTTTCAAGTTGGTTGGAGAAATGTGACAGTGTGTGCTCGGATAAAGCACCTGCAAAGTTAGGTGCGCGTCAGGGTTTCACTGCTAGAGTAAAACAAGTCAACCCCACAGTGATAGCCACTCATTACCTGCTTCACCGAGAAAACCTTGCTTCTCGATAAATGTCACTTGAGTTTAACACTGTTATAGAAGATGTTATTCAAATAGTAAATTTTATTAAATCATCAGCATTGAATTCAATGCTGTTTATTCAAAAGTGCTTTACCATTTTTCTGTCAGGAGGCCATCATGGGGAAAAGTGCTTCAGAGGGTGCTTTATATGCATGCAGAGGTTGACATCTTCCTAAACGAGAAGAAACATGTACTGACAGGTTTACAGAACGAAAATGGTTGCTTAAATTGGCATATCTGACAGACATATTTTCAGAGTTGAATTTGTTGAATATGTCCATGCAAGGAAAAGAGGAGATTATAATCTTTGCGTCAGAAAAGTTCAAAGCAAAGCTGAGGCTTTTTAAATGAAAGATTGAACTAGCAAAAACTGCATCCTTTCCACTTTTGAACTTTTTCTGGAAGATGAAAAAGACGCCTCACTTCTGGCTGTACAAAGTTTTATTGTTTGGCACCTTAAGAAATTGAGTGAGGAGTTTGACAAGTACATTCCGGGTGAAGAGCTGCATGAGAAATACAAATGTTTGCGAAGACTCTTCGATATCCAAGACAAATATATCTTTCAGATGAAGAGCCTCCTATCCAAAATCTTCAAAAGAAGCTTATAGAGATCCAGCATGAGGAAACTCTTCGTTTTAACTTTCAGAGACAAACTCTAATTCTTGACTGCTGTGGAAAAAAGCGTAAAATCGCTAGCTGCATCGTTTGATTCCATTTTTATGCTAGTTGAATGACCGACCATCTCATGTCAAAAACTGTCAATCAAAATCAAAAAAAATTTTGACATTATCTGTAGTCAACCAAAACATAATATTATCTACTACCTTAAAAATTGTCTCCAAATACCTTCATTCATATTTTACATGAAATATGTGTTTTTATACAAAATCGATTATGCTGGTTTTATTTTTGAACTCAGTTTTTATACCAACTGAACCATGCTAGTTTATTTCTAAAATCAGTTTATGCTACAGTATATGAACTGCTATTTCTTGCAGTGTCTAATGGATAAGAAAAATCGGCTACTGACCATTTTTTTTCTATTTGTGGAATAATTTCTTATTCTTTGATATAGTATATCGGTTCCTCCTTTAGAAAAATCGTACTGTTTTATAATTGCAGGGTTACCTTTCCCATCGTCTCCTGTCTCTGCAAGTCAAAATTAATACATTTTTCTTTCCTTTTGATTTTGAAATTTCTACATAACTATGAATTGATAAAAATTCTCTATCTTTATCCTAAGAAAATACATCTCTATTATCTAAACTTTTTATATATTTGAGAATTCCTTCTTTATACAGCGAATCAACTAACTCTAAAGAGGTATACAAACGATCAATAGTTAAATTTGGACCTTTCAAAGAGTTGTGGTTTTCCTGAATAGCAAACGATGAAAAAAGTAAAGGGGTATCTTACCGAATTTATAGATTTGAAAACTAGACCGTATTTTGAAGGCTTTTTTAGTTAAATTCATTAAAATTAATACCAACACGACTAGCATACAAAGTTTCATCTAGAGTAAGGGAATCATCGGGTATAAGCCAGCGACCGCACTTATAATTAAAATATTCGAAAGCCTTCTAAAAGCAGCCCATCGATCGTTAATCCATCTTAAACTTCGAGTTTCTACGTCATCAAAACATAAAAATATACTTAAAAAATAATATCTATGAAGACTCATCGAGGCTGAAAAATTGCATCATCCATGTTAGACCATAAAAAGCAACATTTATATGATTTTGTCCTAAAAAAGGTCTTAGATAGTTAATTCCGATGCGTATAATTCTTCTATTTTTGTTTAATTTGATTTGTTCAGAAATAGCGGAGATTTGCATAAGTTTTGTATTCTAATATTTGTGTAATGTACTATCTTCTTTATATGACAGTGCAGGTTTAGAAAAGATACAATACTCGAAGTATTAATATCGAATTGGTCATGCCTCTTACAAGTGTATAAACGCTATAACTCCATATATATATCAACTAGCTTAGAAGGCATTTCCTATGCATATCTGTATGTACATATAAATGAAACTTTAGTTTGAAGAAATTCAAAAAATATAAATGTAACTAATATATATACAAGAACATGATGTGATCACGCGAACTATAGTTGAAGTATAATTCACAACGCAATTTTTTCTTCTAGTTGGAATATGAAAAACTTGATTTTTTTAAAATACGAATCAATTTTATAGTATAATGATGAGAATAAAAACTATTATTCGTTCTTTATTGCACATTTTGATACTAAAACAATTTGTTTTATCATACAATCCAATGAAAAATAAAGTTTAAAAAGAAATAAATTGAAAACGTTGAATAAATCTTTTATTTAACAAAATACTAGCAATATTTCGGTCACTATGACCTTCTTTAGTTATATATGACGTAAAATGAAAGCGTGGAGTGTCTTGCTTGCTGAGTGTTGAGAGGGATTATTGGTGCTGATCATAAAGAGATTACTTTAGGTTAATCACATATATAGTATGTATATTTACAGTGTTATAATGAAGATGTCTTGATAAATTGGTGTGAATGATATTAACTTTAGGTTCACTGTAAAAATGTAAGCCTCAAGGGGTTTCAGGTTTGAAATTTTTAATATCACTTATGTGTTCACGTAATCTAAATATAATTAGCCTATATAAATAGCTCCACATATATTACAATCTATCTTATAAATCACATTCCTTATATTGCAGTTTTTATTTTTTATAATTTTACATTTAGCATCACATCTATGTGTATTCGGTTCCAATATTTTAGGTTTTAAATAGTTTAAAACTGTTTTGCTTTTTGTATTAATTAGTCTTACGGGTATTTTATGTTTTGTATATTCCTTCCTTATAAATCTGTTTACTTTCTCACTGACAAAAGGTACTTTCACAATCATGGGATTTTTGATTTTGTTATTATTATAGAACAAATATCGTATGTCTTCTATTGGCTCGCGAATTAACATTTTATCTTTAAACTCATTCATTGTATTATTGATGAATAACATAGGAAAATCATTTTCTATATATTTGTTTTTTATATTGATAACTTCTGATTCAAACATGTAGTTATTACAAATAGATTTTGCTCGATGCAATTCATTCTTAATTAAATTTGATTTGCATTTCAATGAATGTACGGATTTAAAATTGATTGTAATGTTTTTATCTGTACCTTTCCGGAAGACCGAGCTGTACATAATGTCATTTTCCATCTTGAAGAGGATGTCAAGAAAAACAAGTTGGTTGTTGTGACTCTTTTCATGCGTAAATTTTATATTTTTATCAAGTGAATTCAAATAGATGACAAATGATTCAATATTTCAATTTTGTGAAATAATGTTATACAATCATCTATATATCTGAACCATATTGGAACATCAATTTTCGAATATATAGAAGATTCTTCCAAATGGTCTATATAAAGAATAGCTACCAATGGGGAAATTCTACCACCAATTGGTAAACCCAGTTTTTGCAGATAAAATTAATTATTATCATAAAATACAACATTGTTATTTAATATTAAATTAAGCATGTCAAAGATTAAACAAGAACTTAAACTTTTACATTTCAATTTTTTCTTAAATTTGCAAAACTTTTGAAGAGTAACGTCAATGGCATCCTGTATACGTTTTTGAAAGTGAACGAGTTAGCAATATAACTTGGTACAAATTGTATTAAGTCATGTAGTAAGTTATCTAGTATCCAAGAAAGTTTTTCAGTCGGACATCCAATGCTACTGCAAATTGTTCTAAACTGAAGCTCAGTGGTTTCTTTGTGTGTTTTTGGAAGAAGATAAATTGAACAGGGCTTATAATGACTGGTTATCAATTTAAAAGTTTGACTATTGTTTATTACTCCCAGTATATTCAACTCACATCAAAGAAATATATTAGTTTTTGAGAATGACTAAAAATTTGAATTTAGCATTTCGAGAATATCATGCAAACAAATCGTCGGAAAATATGTAGAATATATCTTTTCGCAAAGAGACCACGATTTTAAAAATACCACAAATCATATAAAAATTTGTGATAATAAATTGTTTCAATGTGTAGAGATAAATTGAAAAATTGGAAAAATACTTTTGCTAAGAATTTTAAAAAAGGTACTTAACATTGATTGACAGGTTTGATTGATTTTTGACAGCTTTGATTAAATTTTTTAATATATGGTATATAGAAAAAAAATTATACTAATAGCAATGAGAATAAAATATAATTGCTAAATGAAAAAAAAATTGTTTTAAAATATCTGACCACAATTTTACCACATGATTTGATACTGAAAAGGAAAAAAATTAATTTGATTAATTTACTCTATAAAGGCAAATTTATGAAGTTATGAGAAAAGATAATTGCAAAAATTAGGAAGCTCAAATATTGGACAGAAATTGTCAGATTTGATTGATTTTTGACAGGTTTAATAGATTTTATAAAAAAATAAATGCCACTACCAAATTCGCAATCAATCATCCCCGTCACTGAGGAGATGAAAATAGCCAGTCTTAAATAGGAAAAATAATTTTTTTATAGTAAATCAACTAATCAATTTCATTTTCGGACTTCGTTTTTACATTAACGGTGTCAAAATTTGTCAAAGTATCAAAAAAAAATTTGATTTATGGTTGGAAAGTGTCTCTAAAAACATCGATTCATATTTAATATAAAACTAAATTTTTATAACAAATCGGACATGCTGATTTGAATTCTCGACTCAATTTTCGCAATTTGATATGGAAATGTCCTAAAGTGTCAATAAAATCTCAAGGTTATAATTTTTAATTAAATAATTTTTAAGCAATAATTAATTTGTATATTTCTTTTTATGAGGAAGTTGAGTGATGAAGAGGAAATAAAACTTTATAAACTCAAGGAATACAAAGAGAGTTATAATATGATAGCAAGTTTTTCTAAAAATATTATTAAATATTTAAAAAAATTTACTTAGGTATTTTGATTGTGAGTTTTGAAATATACATACCTAATGGAAGACAATGTTACAATTGTTTTAAATATGGAATAAAAAAAATTGAAAAACATTGCGTTAAATGTAGGAATTGTAACAAGCAAACAATTAGTTGTTTAAATTGCTGTAAAACTAAATATATCGTTTTAATCATAGTGTTTTATCAATTGCTTGCCCTACTAGAATTAAGATTCAAAACTCTATTATTGAAAAGCTTAAGAATTATATGATGAGTGGAATTTTTAAATGATAATCTTGAAAATTTATTACATTCATATTTTACTAATTTAACCTTGCAAAATACAAATATTGAAAGATATCACTCCTAGGTAGTTTTAATATTATGTCAATAAATATTCAATCACTAAGGGCTAAACTTCATTTCTTTTATCATCTATTTTTGCAAAAGGTGGAAAAATTTGCTCGTAAAATTTTTCATATAGTTTGATATTCAAGAGAGCTGGCTTGATTCATATTCAAATATTGATCAGTTTTGCAATGAAAAATATTATTATATTTCACTTCCATCGGAAAAAAGTCGCTATAGAGGTCTTGGTTTTTTTATCCATCGATCTGTAGAATACGAGGTTGTTAATTTTCCCATTTCTAAAAATTTTGGGATCTGAACAACTGTTTATATACAGCTTTGGAGGTCTCGTGTTTTGAGATAAAGTGCAAAAAGGACTTTTGGTGCCTGGCTTTATATAATTTGCGGAAAAAGGTTAGATATGCCTATCGGAAATCCAAAAATTCAAGAACTGATGAAAATCTCTCACTCTACCAAAATGTCAAAAATTTCTTCAGGAAAAAATACTCTATTATAAAAAGGTAAAATGGCAAAACTTTCTTGACTTTAACAACAATAATATTTAGACAAAAATTAACTCCCTCACAAAATGACATTCATATCACAATCTAAAAACTTTTAAATGGTAGAGGCCAAAATTTATATACTGAATCTGATGCTCGGCAAATTCTTGACCATTTTTCCTTCCACTTCTCAATGCTGTATGCCGTCTTCAGAAAATGTCAATTTTGAAAATGTTTCTCTGAATGAGCTCCTTTTTTGCTTTAAAGAATTGCGTTTAAAACCGGCCTCTGGATATGACAGAATTGATTTTAGATCTACAAAAATTGCTTACTTACTTTGCTCAACTCCATTCTTACTTACACAGCCACTTCCCTAAAATTTTCAAGCGCGGAGAAATTCTTTTAATCCCCGAGAAAAAAATTACTCACAATCAAACTGACAACTACCGTCCTATCACTTTACTTACTTGTCTAGGTAAACTTTGTGAAAAAATAATACGCGTTCGACTGTTAAATCATATTCATAAAGCAAATTGCATTAATAAATTTCAATTTGCATATGTCTTCCAAAGGTCCTCGAAGTCGCAATTGATAGAATGACGTTAGTTGTGTTAAACTGTTTTAAAAGTAATTTGAGTCTAACGCCTTTCTATATTGACTTTCATGGTGCATTCAACTCCGCGTGTCATGCCTGTATCATACGGAATATGTATAAAATGAAATTTCCTCTTTATTTGATTAAAATTTTGAAATCATCGAACGATTTTTCTAAGAAATCAGCATAAAAAGTTGGCATGTTCTACACCTCAAGTGGCGTGTATTTCAGATCTCCTTTTCATAATTATTATAGATCCCCTACTAGACTTTTTCAATGATTAAGCAATAATTGTTTTTTCAAGGATTTTCTGATGATTTGGTAGAGGGTTATTTTTCAATCTTTCATTCAATAATAAAAAATGTTCTCTAATGAATTTCTCAAAAAAAACCTGACATGCCCTGATCTTTATTTTAATAATGAACCTGCACATCTAACCCAGTTAAATACCTAGGAATTTATTTCACTCCTAAATTGAATTGGAAAACTAATTTTGACAAAAAATTCGACAAATCAACAAAGTGTGATGAGTTGGAAATGTTTGCCATTTACCAACTTTCTATACAAAATCCAAATTACTGCAAAAAGAGAAAAAAAATTTTAAGAAAAGAGAACATTATGTTCCATAATGAAATTACTTTATACATATCTGATGTTGAAGTATCCATGAAAATCATCAATTTTTACAAGTTAGAAAACAATTTTGTATCTCTTAAGTCAAACTCAGACGGAAATTGTCTGTTTAATTCTGTTTCCAATTTTTTCTTTGATAATGAATCAAAATCTGATCTTTTGAGATTTTGACATGTATAGAATTAATTTCCAATTTTCATCTCTATGAGGATAAAGAGTTTGAAAAGGTCTGTGATATAAAGAATGCATTATTTGATGTGTGTTATCTCGGTCCGGTTAAAAAGTGCCGCAAGATTAATTTGGCAATATCGTTTATTAAATAATAAAGTTCAAGCTGAAGTAAAATTTTTTATAAAATGTAAGTTTTTTTCTATTGTTTAAAATCTTTGATTTAATTAATTCAAAATATTGTGTTAAACTAAGCTCCTTAAATAAAGGCCTTCTGATTTTAATGATTATCCCTTTTTTTTATTATCTTTTCTACTTTTTAGACAAGAAATGTAACTAATTTTAATTTTTTTTTAAAGAATGTTTTTTGAACTTAATTTGAAGCTTTATCAACCTACTTTTTTTGATATCAAATATTTTTTGTGAAAATCATCGGTAAAATTTGCCATCAGTTAATGCTTTGATTGTACTGGCCTTTTCTATTTTCCCTGTCAAAGTTTATCCAGTCAGCAGGGCCTTTTCATTCAAATAATACTTTAAATTATTATTGCTTAGTGTGTAATTTTGCTAATATTTGTATTCTTATTCTAAAAGTATAATGTTGTGATAAAAGCGATACAAAATAAACTCTTTATTTAACACTCTGAAATGTAGTTGGTACAAAAGTGCAAAAGAAAGAAGTGAAATGTCTTACTAACATCAGGAGTGAGAAAAGAAGCAACAACGAACAGGACAACAGGGTGAATAAACAGATAGAAAATGAGTGTATTATATATTAACATGATTTGTGTAATTGAAGTTAATGGCAAGGTTTTTACAATTAAGCTCAAGTGATAAAATAAGTGGAGAGGAGATTTGATAATGGAAAAGGTGGAGTGATGCTTGAAGGCTTGAATTATACTACACTCTTCCCTCCTAAGTAATCTTCCGAAGTGAATCTTTTTGGCGGGTTTTTGATTCTTGATGATCTTCTAGGCATACTCATTTGTTCCGGATCCATTTCTTCATTACTTTGAACATCATCTTCAGTTGTTTGCAATTTGTTTACTTCTCTGTGTTGATCTTCTCCATTTGATGATTGTTCATTTTGATTACTTTGATCACAACAAGTTTTAGGTGATAAGTCTAGAAGTGAAACACACGTTTCCCGACCATCACTCTTACGAATGCGAGCGGAATTATGATTGGCTTCTATAAGCTCCACTTCTTCTACTGGGGACTCATATTTTGAAAATTTAACATGTTTTTTTAAATAAACCGACCCAGGGCTTAGCAGCCAGTTGGGCAATGCCTCGCCATTAGAGGTCCTACGACGGTGAATAAATAGACGCTCGTGTGGTGTTTCGTTAGTGGTGGTGCATAATAACGACCGTTGGGAATGTAAAACCTGTTGTAGAACTTCTTCCCACTGAGATAAGGGTAAACCTTTATTTTTACATGCAAGAACTAAAGACCTCCAAATAACCCCGTTGTAGCGTTCACATTGAGCGTTGGATTTAGCATGATAGGGCATTGTATAAGAGGGGACTATACAGTGATTTTATCTGAATGAATAATTTGTGGTAAACCAAAAACGGTGAAAATACTAAAAAGATGTTCCTTAGCGTTGTTTGTATCAGCGTATTTACATGGAAAGGCCCAAACGAACCTACTGTATTCATCAATAACAGTGAATAGGTACCTGTTTTTGGATGTAGTGGGTAAGGGTCCTTTATAATATATTGATAAGCGTTGAAATGGCTCAGTTGCTCTGATTAAATGAGAGTCAGGAGGTTTATAAAAACGAGGCTTTACTTCTGAACAAATGGAACACAAGTTATTAATTTCTCTGATTTCTTGAAGTGAATATGGCCTGTTCTTAGTCTTAACGTAATAATGATACAACCGTGTAACGCCAGGATGACAAAGTTCCTGATGTAACTCCCTGAGTTTATTTACCCTGATAGAAGAAACACGTGAAAATAGATCTACAGCTACATTGTTTTTCCCCGGTCTATAGTTAATATCGTACCTAAACTGGGCCAATTCAAGTCTCCAACGGACAATTTTATCATTTTTTATTTTACTTAGACTCTTATTGGCATTCATAAGAAATGAGACTGGCTTTTGATCAGTAATTATGGTGAAACGCCGTCCCATCAACAGATGTTTCCATTTACGTACTGAGTCCACTATTACTAAGGCTTCCTTTTCAATAGAAGGATAACTTTTCTCATGGTTGTGAAAAGTTCTAGAGTGGTACGCTACCGGTCTTCCTTTTTGACTTAAAATAGCGGAAAGTGCTAAATCTGAAGCGTCAGTTTCAACTGTGAAATTGCCATCATTTTCAGATATGGAGTATAACGAAGATTTAGATAAAGAAGTTTTCAAGGTTTCAAAAGATTTTTCTTGATTTTTACTTAATGGAAATTTAGAACAATTTAATAAAAAACGAATACTGTCAGAGTAATGAGGTATAAATTTTGCATAATATGCGAATAAACCTAGAACACGTTCTATCTCTTTTTTACTATTTGGAACAGGTAATCAACGGCATCAACGGCTCAATCCTCTTAGGGTCAGGCGAAATTGTACCATTCTTAATTTCATATCCCAACAAGTTAATTTTGTCAGTTGAGAAAACACATTTTCTAGATTTAGCGTAAGGCCGTATTTCTCAACAACCGACAAACTTTTTCAAATTGTCATCATGCTCTTGTTTCGTTTTACCGCACACTGTAATATCATCAAGATACGCTACGACTCCACGGCAATCGCTTTCATTAATTATAGTGTTTATAACACGTGAAAAAACAGCCACAGCATTAGTTAATCCAAACGGGATACGATTAAATTCATAAAGACTGTTATTAGCCTCGAAAGCTGTAAACTTCCTTTCATCTGGAGAAATCTCTATTTGATGGTATGCTGAAGTCATGTCAAGTTTCGAAAAAAAATTGTAATGTGAAACCTTCTGAATAATATCATCAATTCGGGGAAGCGGGTAGGCATCTAAGGAAGAATATTTATTAACTGTTGTACTGTAATCTATGCACATACGTGGTTTATTCACTATTACGCACCACCAAGACCTGAGGGCGCCAAGGACTATTACTATGTCTAATTATTTTTGCTTCAAGTAGCCTTTGAACTTCTTGAGCATATTTTATCTAAATTTGAATGCAACCTTGATTTGATGGCTATAGGTTTGCAACTCTTAGACAAATTTGGAAAAAGTTGAGGATATGGAATGTTAAGAGGTTTCAAAGCACACAATTTCAATGATTCTAAAGGCCCACCAAATTTAACTACTAAGCTTTTGTGTTTTACTTGGAAATCTTCACCAAGAATTACATCGCTTATCAAAGTTTTCATTATTAACACTTTTATAAGCACGCCCTTCAAACATTATATCTGTAAGGATAAAGGAATTAATTATTAAACTAGATTTTTGAGCCAATTCTACAGTAAATTTATTACAAAGCTTTATTGGTAGATTTAAATCAAATACAATTTTCTCATTTATAAAGGATAATTCTGATCCGGTATCAATAAGCGCTCTTAATTCTTTCTCTTTTATAAAAATTGGTCGGAAAAATCGTGATGATAAATTGAGGGTCGCTAGTTTAACATTGTTGGGACTTTTTAAAATGGCAGCTGACTGTGTTTTTAAAAAAGTTTGTTTAACATTAAACTTTTTTTAGACATACATATTTTTGAAAAATGGCCAGTTTTGTCACAAGAGTGACATACTATCAAACGCGCGGGGCAATGTATCTTAGAATGTACAGGATTACCACAGTTATAACATTCTTTACGTATCGCTGTATTTGAAATTTTTTCTAGCCGAAAATGTTGAAGCCGAACTGTGTTCTTTTGTTTCTGAGACTACAGCTGAAACAAAAGAATTATCCTTATACGCTAATGAGTTTTTCTTTGCAAACTCTAATGACCTAGCTAAATTAATTGCTTCCTCTAATGAGTAATCAGCCTCAAGTATTCTTGTTCTTATTGAGGGGTCTTTTAGACCCGTTACGAAAGAATCCAAAACCAACATACTCTGATGCTCATCAGCGCTTACAGCTTTTACTTTACAGTCCCTTACCATTTTCCTTAACTCAGATATATAAGTATCTATCTCTTCAGTTTCATTTTGCTTTCGATTCATTAGTAGATGTCTAACATAAATAGTGTTCCTCTCCTTTGTATACAGTTTGTCTAAATGATCCTTCGCTTCAGAAAACGTAGAAACCTCTGAAACCAAATCATATATTTCATTTGAAATGTATCTAAAGAGCAGTTCTAAACAATCGGCTTGATCGGTAAGAGGGGGAGCAATACTTTCTAAAAATTTGTTAAATCCCCGTTTGAACTGTTTGTAAGAACTTTCTGAGTTAGACAGACCCGGTAAAACCTCAAAAACAGAGGGTCGAAACAAATTAGCCTTAGACATTCAATTAGTGTGTAAGGACGAGCTGCACGACTTATTATCTATCATTTGATAACTAAACAGACGTAAATTTCATGTTGATGTTTAGGTGTTAAAAATGTTGTGATAAAAGCGATACAAAATAAACTCTTTATTTAACACTCTGAAATGTAGTTGGTATAAAAGTGCAAAAGAAAGAAGTGAAATGTCTTACTAACATCAGGAGTGAGAAAAGAAGCAACAACGAACAGGACAACAGGGTGAATAAACAGATAGAAAATGAGTGTATTATATATTAACATGATTTGTGTAATTGAAGTTAATGGCAACGTTTTTACAATTAAGCTCAAGTGATAAAATAAGTGGAGAGGAGATTTGATAATGGAAAAGGTGGAGTGATGCTTGAAGGCTTGAATTATACTACAAGTGTATAGAAAAATTTGTTGCTTCCATTTCAACCAAACCTTTTCATTTTACTTCTTTTTTGAAAATTTAAAGTCTTATATTGAAGGAGATATATTTTCTTAAGATGCAAAAAAATTTATTAAATCGATGTATAATGTATTCTACCTATCGATGAAGTCATATTCGATACATTTTCTAGACCATGGTGAGGATCGCAACAAGTTTATCTCTTTGCTCCCCCTTATATAATTCGTCTTTTTGAAGCGGTGTAGTACGCGCTATTCTTCGTATAATCTACCATATCTGTTTTTCGCTTATTTAAATTTTGGATTTGCGTCTTGCCAACAACAAGAACGGCTGCTATTTTATATCAAGATGCTTGATTTCCTTGTCCTTTTTGTGAGATTTTTTTTCTCTTTATTGCCATTTCAACCATTTTTCACATTTTGTTGTCATATTATATACAACAAATAAATTGTGTGAAATACATTGTGGCCTAATATGTGCGTGCTGTTCCAACAAGTATGAGAGCAAAACGTGGACCCGGACCCGCCCATACCCGCAAAATAAACTTTGTGGGTACCCCCAGTCCTGCAAATAATTTTTTTGCCCGCATACATTTCGAAATAAATTTTTGAGTAAACTATTGAACACACAAAAATTGAATCAACTAATCACTGGGCTAACAAAGCAGTAATTTTATTACGTTTCTTAAGAGAGGCAGAGTCCAAGGTTTAAACATCTAACTCTCACTTGAAACACTTAAAAACTCCAAGTACATGTTAGAATTTATTTTCAACCACCTTTTTTATTTGATCTTACATAACACTATCTCAATTCTTATTCCCATACATGCGCATATTTTAGTTACAAAAATGCAACAGTAAATATGTCTTCTATTTACAATTTGGACAAATCGAGTATGAATGATGCTTGCAGACGCCCTTTTTACATTTCTGGCAATGTCTTGTCGTTCTACTTTTTTTTGAAGTAGGGCAAAATGTGCAAAAAACTCTTTTACTACTTGAAACAGGAGACGAGTCTTTGCTTTCCTCAAACCCATAAAAACTCAAAAGAGATTTTGTTTTGGAATATATTTCTTGAATACTCGAACGTAGTTTCATCGAGTTGTAGCAAAGTTCTTTTGCTAAAGCTTTCAAAAACATCTTTCTTCCACCTTTCTTTGTCGCAGAATAAATGCTTTCTGGACAATTGTAGTTCAGAATAATCATTGCATTTAAGGCTGATATGTCTAGATAATTGGAAAAAACGGCTGAAGACCATCTTCTTATAGGTTTGTAGGAGCGATATAATCTAATCATTCGATTAGAAACATCAACTCCACTTTTTGACTCATTGTACGCTATAATTGACTCAGGTTTTTGCTTATCTCCAATCAACTCCAGGCTTGTAGAGTGTTGAGATGAAAGAACATAAACGACTTTAAAATTTTTGGTAGCGTGCCTCATAGGAATGTAGGCAGCAAGGGAAGCATACTTTGAATAAATTATTCTACTTTCACATTCTTGCAACTTCAACGTCTTCAGATATTGCGGTCTTAAAATTCCAGGGACAAATCGTCGGTTTGCTTTTACAGTTCCACAAATTGTCAGGTTTTTCTCCGACATCCATTCAGCTAAATTGTGATCAGTGAAAAATCGGTCTGTGAATACACCACAGCCAATTGGTATTTCAGAAAGCCTTACTAGTCTCTTTACGATCTCATTGACAGAGAAGTAGTTTTCACCAACACCTGGAACATATATTTCTGGTTTCAGGCAATAATAACTTTTTGAATCATTGATGTGATAGAATTTAATTCCGTGGTGGCCGGGTTTTTTGGGATCATAAATCTTGACTGGACATCTACCTCTAAATGAAACAAGTTGTTCGTCAACTGTTACTGAATCTGTAGGTGTCCAAAACTTATGACATGTGTTGAAGAAGTGATCGTGAAGGTATCTGACTGGCGAGATTCGATCATTCGGATTTCTTTGGGATTTGTCATCAAATCTCAAAAATATACTGATCAAAATATACATGTTTCTCCCGATAGCAGCTTTCAAAAATGGAATACCAAGAGAATCGGAAAAAAGATCTTGAACTTTGATTTTTTGATCGTTGGACTGTCCAAGGTATAGAAGATACCCGAAGAACGCAAGCAGCATATCAATAGTGAACTTCTCATAATATTTTCGCAAATATGCAAACTTTGGAGTAGATAATCTAAATTAAACACAACATTCATACTTTTACGTAGTAATTCACATATGAACAAGCATACAAAACTACAAAATCATTGTATTTCATCCTTACATGAATCCCGGTATTAGCATTGTTATATATACTAAATTTCGTTTTAATATATGATGCACAAAGTTTACTGCTATGTCATATAAAACTATAATATACTGAACTTTGTTTCAAACAGTTCTACTTTATGTTTCATAGAGAAGGTTAGTCTAAAAAACTCGAAACTTTCTAATATTGATAAAAAGTTTCTAATATAGGTATGAATAGCCTTTTTTGTGAGTATGAAACATCAAGCAAAAACAAGCATCCACACCTACACAAAATAAGAATACAAACACAATAACTCACAGATTGGCACACACACAAATTAACGCTAAAAACACACACTCAGACTAGCACTTACATACACACATACCGGAAATGAAGATTCATATCGCTACACACAACACAAACATGGATACTACACGTAGACAGAAACTTGCATGCACCTTACATAAACACATTTATACACATACATAAACATACTCTTTCACCCAAACAAATACACATATACACATATTCAGATGCACATTAGAGCTCTATAATAGGCGCGTAGCCCGTGCCGCTTTTTTGGGACCCACATTTAAAATGCGGGTATGCTTGTTCGTATCAAATTTCAGGTGGGGTTGGCGAACGCAGGTTATCCGTGAAAAAGTTCTCAAGGGGCGGGACGGTTTTGGGTTTTTCAATCAGTATAATAACAGGTTAGTGTTAGTTAGCAAAACAGAAAGATAAGTAATAAATAGAAGTAATAGAAAGCTAAATGCAATGCAGTTTTGAAACAAAAAGATCATATTATCCTGCAAAGAAAACAAATAGAAGCACGCAATTTTTTTAAATTTCGGACGATTTTGCTGTTTCAACTTCGGGTTTGGATAGTACAGTAGAATAGTTTAGGGCGGGCGAGGCGGGGCTGGGTGGGAGGCAAAATTTCAATAGTTGAAGGGCGGGATAGGTACAAACAAGTAAAATACGGGTACGGTCCGGATGCGGACAAACTTTTTCGACCCTCGGAGGGATCTAAACACATAGACATATACGTTAGAGTTATGCGCCGGGAGGGTAAGCGGCGCAAGGAGGCCGAACGGTGCGGGTTTTGTAGAACCCGCATTCGAGATGCGGGCGTTGTTTTTAAAGTAGCGCAGGTGGATGTGGATTGTCTGTAAAAAATTGGGCGGGGCGGGGCAGATGTGAGTTCCCCAATCAATATGAAATCGGGTTGGTGAGAATTCGCAAGATGGAAAGATCAGTATGCAACAGAAGTAATAGATAGTAAAATGTAATGCCAAAAGTTTCGAAAAAAAATATCATATTGTCTTGTAAAAAGGAAATAGGGAAACAGCGACTTCTCTCACTTTTGGATGATCTTGCTGTTTTAGCTGCTGGTTTGGATAGTACGGTAGAATAGTTGCGAGGGGGAGGGGGTGGGTGCGACAAAATTCAAACATTTGATTGGTGGGTGGGTACATACTTGTTGAACGCTGGTGCAGCGCGGTGCAGACTGACAATGACAATGTTCGGGTTGGGGCGGGTGAAGACAAATTTTCTGGCCAGCTCAGGGCTCTAATATGCATACACACACATAAAAACACACACACTCATTCACAGAATCACATGTGTAAAAACTAAGACATACTTTTCTTCATACATACATCAACAAAAAACGTACAAAACAAACAAAAAAACTAGTGAGAAAAAAGTTAAAAATACTTGTAATTATCATCCATTTTTTTCTTAGTCATGTTGTAAATATGAGTGATCAGTTCTTGCGAAAAAAACAAGGAAAACGCCTCAAGTGGTCGTGTCACATGTTTAGCAACGCCTTTTGTTCCTGAAGGATTTCTGGACAAATTTCTTATGTTTCTTGTTTTGGGCCTTCCAGCCTTTTTAAGTGAAGGGTCTCATGAGTACAAAGTTCCATCAGGAGCTTGAAGATTTTCATCATATTCAAGATCGCTGCTCTCAGAGCTTGAAAGGGAATAAGATGAATTCAAACTTGAAGAGTATTCTGTACTTGAGACCGAGGAAGTTTCAGAGAGAGATGAACTATCCATTAGAAGTAGGAAAGAAACAGAAACAAGAATACGCAACAAAGAAAAATTGCAATAAGAACTATTGTTGATGAAGTTCCAGAATAACCTTGAAAACGAGGCTCACAGTTTTATCGTTTTTCAACATGCTGACGTAATACACAGGAAAAAATACAACAACCATAAATAAGGATCATGACGAAATAACATTGGAAGCCATGCTCACACCTTTATTGATTTGCAACATGCTTGACGTAATGCATACGATAGATGGTTGGAATGAGGATTCGACATATGCGAGTACACAGCGAAAAATTTCTTTCGCTAATCATACATATATGTTAGAGATAAAGATAATCGGTAAATATGTCTACATTCATTCATTTTGATTATAATAAAGAATGATGATATGGAGTTTTGAGCATTTTTTTCAAAAGTGGAGTAAAAATCCAGAGGACGTCTTTAGTGTTATACTCAATATAGGGCGTCGTGCGAAGGTAATAGTAAAGGATGCTTTGAAAGTATTCTGATTTATTTTTTTAATACTTCATTTTGATTTTTGAGAAATGTTGTCAAATATTACCCAAAACTCAAAATTCTTCTATCCACACCCGCTTACATTTTACTTACATCAGGAGATAGTAAGTAATTGTGTCAAGTATTGGTGTCCAACAGACTACCTAACAATAGACAAGCAGTTGGTGAAGTATCGGGGTAGATCTCCCATGAAAGTGTATGATCCTTCAAAACCGGGAAGATACGGAATAAAGATGTATCATTGTAATGATTCAAGAAGTTTTTATGTATTAGCCAGTGAAGTATACGTAACCGGGTTACCTGATAAGGACTATTTCAAGCCAGCTAACATTGTTAAATGGTTAGTCCAAAAATCAAAAGTACCTAGTGGCTGTGGAATTTATGTAGATCGATTTTTTATGAAACATGAGCTTTGTATATGGGCTAAATCTCAAAATTTGACAATTTGTGGAACGATCAGAAGTGGTAGAAGGTTTGTTCCGTATTTATTACATCCTGAGCACTTGAAATGTCTAACTAAACCTTGTAGAAATGGAGAGCAAATTTTTATATACTGAATATGTTTCACTGACTATATACATTCCAGAAAAACATGCAAAAAACACTTCAAGCCTGTTTATATAATGTCTAGACAGCATATTTCAAAAATAGATACACTTGGCAATAAAAAAAAGCCTCAAACAGTTATAGACTACAATTCTTATAAAGCTGGCGTTGATACTTTTAATAGGATGGCTCGTAGTTTTACCTGCTACAGAGCATCGAGAAGATGACCTATGATTATTTTTACAAATTTCCTCGATATTGTAGCTAGTAATTGTTGGTTCATAGTCAAAACCAGTATGCCGAATTTGTACCCGAGCACATCCAGAGGTGGTAGGAAGTATTATATTAGAAATTTGGCCCTAAGTCTAACTGAAAAGTCAATGAGAATTAGGTGTGAGAATGCATCTAATCGTTTGGTTACCAAAAATCTCCTTTCTTTTTATGGGTTTACTAGAACAATTGAAACTGCTCCAGCAAAAAGCCATCGAGGATACTGTTTTGTTCCTAGTTGTCATACTAGAAAAAGGGGAACACGAAAGTGCCAAAATTGTCTGAAATCACACTATACTCATTTGTCCTGAATGTAAGAATGCCCAAATTCTCTGATCGTTACTCATTGATTATTTCTTATTCTAACTTTTCTTTCATCCTTTATTTTGTGTAATATTTCATTTGTTTTGTTTGATGTTTAAATATTTTTTATCATTTCTTGATATAAATAAATCTTATTTTTGAAATTTAAATTTTTCTCATGGTTTTAAGTGTTAGGGTTAGAGTTAGGTCTAACTTTTCTTTCATCCTTTATTTTGTGTAATATTTCCTTTGTTTTGTTTGAGGATTAAATATTTTATCATTTTCTTGATATAAATAAATCTTATTTTTGAAATTTAAATTTTTCTCATGGCGTTAATTTTTAAAATTGTGTTTTTTTTTGGAAAAGATAATTTTTCGCATTTTTTTTTATAAAATAGTAAACTAGTCAAAATACTTAAAAAATACATGGTTATTTCGAAAGGACTTTTATATACTTTTTTTGATGTAAAGGGGTACCAAAATTTTTGGTTGACGTAAAACTCCCACTCCGTCCTGCGAAGGAAAATTACCAGGGAAATACCGCAAGTAGAAGTTATTTTTATGTTTAGTTTATATATTTGACATTGATTTACAGGTTTAATTGATTTTTTGACAGGTTTTATTGATTTCATAAAAAATGAACATCACCATTAAATTCTACATACTTAAAATGTATAAAAAACTTTTTATAAGAATAAAATTTTTAATTTTGACATGGGCTGTCATATTTAAATCATTGTCAGGTTTGACTAATTTTTATATAAAAAAAAGGAATATAACCAGTAAACACAGCCTACTTGAAAATGGTATATGTGTGTAAAAAACTTTATATAATTATTTGGATAAGATTTTTTGGCGATAAATCAATTTTTTGACAGTTTTGATTGAATTTCATAAAAAATGAATACCACCACTGAATTACGCATGCTTAAAAATGGGCATATATGTGTAAAAAACTTTATATTATTACTAAAAAGATTCTTTTGTTGAGCTGTCATATATAAATCAATGCTTTGATAACTTTAATTGATTTTTATAAAAAAAAAATGAATATCACTGCTGAATTCAGCATGCTTGAAAATGGGTGTATATGTGTAAAAAACATTATACAATTATTTAGATAAAAAGTTCCTTTTTTGAGATGAACTGTCATATGTAAATCACTTTTTTGACAGGTTTGAATGATTTTCATAAAAAATGAATATCACCACTGAATTCAACATGCTTGAAAATGGGTATATATGTGTAAAAAACATTATATAATTATTTAGATAAAAACCTTCTTTTTGAGATGAGTTGTCAAATTTAGATAAATTTTTTGACATGTTTGATTGATTTTTATAAAAAAATGAATATCACCACTGAATTCAGCATATTTGAAAGTGGGTATATATGTGTAAAAAACTTTATATAATTATTTAGATAAAAAGTTTCTTTTTGAGATGAGCTGTCACATTTTGATCAATTTTTTGACAGGTTTGATTGATTTTCATAAAAAAAAATGAATATCACCACTGAATTACGCATTCTTAAAAATGATAATATATGTGTAAAAAACTTTATATTATTACTTAGATAAAAAGTTTCTTTTGATGAGCTGTCATATATAAATCAATGCTTTGATAACTTTAATTGATTTTTATAAAAAAAAATGAATATCAGCATGCTTGAAAATGGGTATATATGTGTAAAAAACTTTATATAATATTTAAATAAATGTTCCTTTTTGAGATGGGCTGTCAAATATAAATCAATTTTTTGACAGGTTTGATTGATTTTGATAAAAAAATGGACATCACCGCTGAATTCAGCATAGTTGAAATATATATGTAACATTAAAAATATTTATAAAAACTTATTAATATCTGAGAAAAATAGGGGGGCACTTTACGCCCCCTGCACTTGAGCGGACAAATTTAGCCCGGCACTAATAGGGTTAAAAAAATTTCTTGTATAAAGCGCTATTTCATATTCAGTAATGTTGCTTTACAAAATTGTGTTGTGTACGATTATTTATATTATCCTCGGATTTTGTTATGAAAGTTAAAAAAATACGTTAAATCTTATTAAATTATTAGTTTCTTATTTTACATTTTACAGCATTACTCGCAAAAGTAACCATGTTTTTCTTTGAATTAAAACAACCTTACACCCAAAACTCACCTTTCATAATCGTATTGAACGATGACTTCATTTTATGGCGTTACGTAATATATGCATCTCCCCTATTTTGCCCCTTTAAGGCTTTTCAGACTACCAGACAAATAGTATAGAGACAAGTATCAGAAAGTTAGTAATATTTTGCAATATTTGTTTCTACCCTATTTTCTCTTCAAATCTGTAGGAAACTTGAGTAGGTGAAACATTATGAAAAAGTTTTCACAAAACTGATTGCATTGATAAAAATTAACATTTACTCGTACTATGATGCTATTTGAGAATCGCTTATCGAAACGTTTGAGTTGAAATGTATTGCAGTGTTCTATCCTACATCTTATATGGAGTTTGACCGTGAAGAACAAAACTGATCTTTTCATGTGAAATGCTTTTTATAGCAAAAGATTTGCTAACAATAAATCCATAAGTTATGTACAATGTACATCCTGTGATCTATAGCCTCGGTAATTTTAAAAAATTTGAATCTAATATAGGCAAATGCAGTATTTATATTGGTATGAACCTGTTTACTGAGAGTCAAAGCTTCACATGCGATGAGATCAAAAAAAGAACCCACAAGTATGTGAACAACATAGATATCGGTATTAGATATTTTATAATCTTGTCAGATTCTCAAATGCTTCAAGAGGATTCCAAATGCTGTTAAAGCCGAGGCTGCGAATAAGGATAAGCTCTTATTATTCTGTAAATAACTCAAAAGGCAAGCGTCTCAAGACTCTGTCAGGAAATCTCTAGATCTGCCTTCTCTTGGCGTAGTTTTTTCAAACTAAATGATCTAGAGGTAAAAATTGGGGAGTAGGCGTTTTAACCTAAAGTTTTTGGTAAAACAAACTCGTTAGTCTTGGCGGACAATTGTTCTAGGAGAAAATAACTCTGAGTACAAATTACCACTGCCTTGTGGTTTAAGGTCAAGGAAGAGCAAAGGCTAAAGGTTCCCAATCCTGAAAACAAAATGATTGGCGTCAGGAAGGTCATTCGGCCATAAAATCTTAGCACTATTTACTTAATAAATCATCCGGACAAACAAAGAGCTGGGTACTGCTCAAAGTACTCCATGGGCTTATCCAACTGCCTACGTCAAAAAATGTTGGAAAAACTTGCAAGAGACGAAAGAAAGACTGGAGAAAACCAAAAAGATGGAGAGATGGACTGAAGGAGCGACTACAGGAGCTTGGACTCAACAGAGATGCCGCAATGGGCAGGGTGAAGTGGAGACAGCGGATCTCAACCACCCACTCCAAACTAGATCACTGTTCATTGTTATCATATAAAGATAAATATCTATACAACTAAAGATTATCTAGCTCTAAAAAACTCAAAATCAAACCCTTGAGTTTTAAACAATAATAATATAATTTTCGAACGTTAAAATAATATAAGTCAGTATAATATTTTTAAAAAACTTAATCGAATTTTTAAACACGTGAAGAAAGCCTACCACATACTACACCCTTATCTTCTCAACATATTCAACTCCTGCCTCAGACTAAGCTATTTCCCAAATATTTGGAAAATATGCAAACTAGTGCTAATCCCCAAACCAAATCGAAACCACAATTCAATCAAAAACTGGCGACCAATTTCTCTATTACTAACCCTAGGCAAAATCATTGAAAAAATTCTAGGAAAACGCATGATCCACTACATCCTCAAAAATAACCTAATACACCCGAATCAATTCGCATATTTACCAAATAAAAACCCCAAATTGGCCCTATCTCGCCTAACCCTTTACCTATAAAAACACTAAATAACCAAAATCTTGATATCGAAAATGCTTTCAACGCCGCATGGCACCCTGCAATTATCAACAACCTCATCGACAAAAAATACCCTACATTCATAATCTCAGTCTAGCGATGGGAAAGATATCTTCGCTCCTTTGATAAGGTGCTACTGCTAGGTGACCTAAACGCTCACCACACTAGGCTGTTCAGTAAAACCAATAGCGCGGCTGGCACCGACTTACTCAAGTTGGTAGAGGACTCGTATGCGTTTATCGCTAACGATCCAACACCGACTCGTGATAAGAATGTTAGACCTTGCAATCATGTCTTTTAATCTAAGAACACTTCTAGCTTCAATAGTGGTTATCCAGGACTGCTGTGTATCTGACCACAAGCCCTTGTTAATCACAGTTTCTTTAGGTCCACAATTCACGGCTGACAAGGGAAATTTAGTGAAGAGGTGGGTCTCCAGCCAAGCCAACTGAGATAGGTTTAGGTCGGTACTAAATGATTCAGCCCCGCGGGTCATGATGTGCATAGGAGTAAAACCTCCTGAGGAATTTGCGGAGTGTGTTAACGATGCTATTCTCTCTGCGGCACGAGAGGCAGTTCCCTTGAAGGAGGTTAGAATATACGAAAATCCAATTCCGAAGAATGTCCTATTACTCATCAAAAAAAAACGAGCTCTCTATAGAAAATACATTCACACTAGGGACGCCGAGACAAAGAATCTCATCAATCGATTACAAAAACTCATTAGGAAAAAGCTCGGCGAAACCACATCTAGGAAAGTTACAAGCATCACAAAAGCCTCTAACACGTTACAGGGCTCTTCGAAGTTCTGGAACTTGGTTAGAGGGCTGAAGCCTGGCTGGAAAGGTCCAACGTCGGTGACTAGGAATAACCGAACAGCCATTGAGGCGGAAGATATATGTGCACTGCTTGCTGATTATTACGAAGATGTGTATAGGACAAATCTAGGTCCGAAAAATTTTAATTCTGAAATTGAGTTTTTTAGGCGTTTACCTGCGACGAACGACACTAACTTCATCCTAGAGGACCTGGTTCAAATCATTAAAATGATTAAAGCTAGGAAAGCGGCGGGATGGGACGAAGTTAGTAATCTATTCATCAAGAATCTCCCCCTAGGTTTAGGGACGTCTTGCTGGCAATATATAACTCTTTTATAAAAGATGGATTTTACCCAGACTGCTATAAAAGGGCAATACATATTTGTGTGCCAAAGACTGGCAAGAAGAGCGGCAAACCGAGTGACCTACGGCCTATCAGTCTTCTGCCTTGCCTGAGCAAAGTGTATGACAAATTAATTTTTGGAGTACTCGATGCTTGGTGCAAGGAGCATGCAATAATCCCAGAAGAACAGTTTGGATTCAAAAAAGGATTATCAACAAATCATGCTCTGCTTACCTTACATCTTGATGTTGCTAAAAGCTTAAATGATGGCCTCTATGTAGAGATGATATCTTACGACCTAGAGAAGTCTATTGATAGGGTCTAGCATGAGGGTTTGCTGTTCAAACTTTGTAGCATGTTTGTGCCATCATGCATCTTCAAGGTAGTTCACAGTTTCCTTTCTCGACGCTCATTCCAGATCAGAATAAATAACAAATTTTCAACAAGAATAAGCCTAGGCCGCGGGGTCCCCCAAGGTTCATTTCTAAGCCCTATTCTTTTCAACATCTCCATATCTGATATTAGGGACTCTTTCAATAAGTCAATCTATGCTAGGATAATCAATTTCGCAGACGACATATGTGTATATTACTCCGCTAAGCGTGTTCCGTGTATTTGCAAACACCTTACGGACGTAAATACCATATTAGGGGGGGGGGGCTATTTCACTGGATGGAACCTTAAGGTGAATTACTCTAAATACAAGTTCATCATCTTTGGCGTTAATTGTCCCAAAAATAACCCGCCAACTTTAGGGAATATTCCCCGAGTTCGCCACCTAAAATATCTAGGAATCAATTGGGATGCAGGATTTAGTTTTCATCGTGAAGCTCACGAAAAGATAAAAAGGGGGAAGAAGGATCCAGCGCTATATGGATGTCTTAAAGACCTTGGGGTCAATTCCACGGTAGTTGGTAAGGTCATTAAAATCCTAACAATGCGGAAATTGACTTATGGAAACTCCATTTTGGGATGCCTTCCCTCAACTTGGACCAACAAAATAGACGACCTCGTCTATAAACTTTTTAGGACTGTTTATGGCAACCCTTTTACTATTGCTCATAGCTTTTCTTGGTTCCAGAAAAGGTTGGAGAAATTAAATAAAAAGTTTATAGAAAAATTAAGGACAGACAAGCATTGCCCACAATTAGGCCAAGCTTGGAAGCTCACGCAAACCCAGGCTTAAGCGTTCTTGGGGGTATATGCTAAAAAAAAAGAGAAAAGTTATCCTAGGTGACTACCCATATACAATAGCCCCCAGGCAATAGGTAATTCTCCGTTCTGCGATATAGTTCTGTTTTTTCTGAGTTCTAGATCCGCCTACTTAAATTTAGGATTGGCACAAGGTATAAGTTCCAAAACAGTTTCATGTTACGAGCTAGGTTAGGCATAGTCGGTAATCTGGCCTCTGTAGGAGTCCGCATGTAGGACCGTCTATACATTCCAATTTTAAAACATATATCCTAGGGACAACATTTAGGGATGGAGTCTAATTCCAGGGAAAGATTGTTCCTAACCTAGCATGCCCTAAACTATGTATATCTTTCTTAACCCCTATAACATGTATCAAATATTATTTATTAATAATATATAAGATATTGCATGCTTTCTACCGCTTCTATTTTTGTAGCATATACCTTTTATAATCATATTCTTTTATTTAGGAACAAGCCACATTCCGTCGTGCCGGTTTTTTACCCTGGTTTTCTTTCTCTGAAGAATTCAAAGGTTTTTACGGTTAGGTAGTGCTCTGGCGACCCGATTCTAGGTGGTTAGTAATCAAGCTATCACTAAACATTATGTTTGTTTCTCTAATTGTGAGCGTTCGCGTTAGGATAGTATCGATCACTCAGCTGTATTTATATATTTGTAACATAAATTCTTGTAAAATATTATATATAACAACGGCCGGTAGGCGTTTAGTGGGATGGAAAGTCCAGGTAGACCTGGACTCAGCATTTCGGGCGGGCCACGATATCCGAAAGGATGGGTGCGAACGTCACAAACAACTTAAATAACTACCTTCAAAAGCGCATTCTCATCCTACTACATAACAACAATACATATATTCAGAAACTAACCCTCTCCACTCCGTAAGGGGGCCTATCAGATATACTATGGCTAACCCTCATCAACCCCATTCTTAATCTCAACTCAAAATCCGACTTTGCCCAATGCTACTCTGATGACATCATTTTCACCTTCTCAAACACACTACAACTAAACAACATCAATCTCACTGCTAATCTAATCATAAATACAAACAATGACCACCAATCTACAAAGTCTCCTGAAACTTAAACAAACTAAAACTTATACACTTCACATGAAAAAGAATAACTCGACTACCACTGAAACTAAACACATCAACATCACTCACTCCTGAATCACACATAAAATATCTAGGCGTCACATTTCAATCTAATCTAAAATTTACACTCCACTTCAAAAACATATACACAAAACTCTCACCAACTCTATTCTCTCTAAGAAAAGCCATCTCATATAAGTGGGTCATCATCCAAAAATCTCAAAGTACATCTACAAATCTATAATACTCCCAGTCATACAATATTGCTCACTTTCCTAGGGAAGCTCTCTGAAATTTCAAAACTCACTGACCCATCTCAACAAAATACACCGCCTATGCTTACTAACAATACCAGATGCATTTCACACTACTTCTACAGCAAAACTTGAACTTCTCACACATACTCTACCCTTACAACTAAACCTTAAGAAAAACATAATTAAAAAATATCTTACTTACTACCTTCCACTCTACACCAGCTCCACATAACTTCACGAACATTTACTCAATTCACACCTCTCCTTCGCTCACTTTTTTCAATTCCCTTCTTTAACAATATATGCCACAACTTACTCCTTATCAAGTTTTACCACTCCATAAAACACCAACGCAACTCAAATGCGCACAACCAACTCTCAATTTTTACCGACGATTCAAAATCATGCAACAAAGAAACCGCTGCTTGCACTTTTTTTAATCACAATACAAGTACTCCTTTTTTAATACAACAAATGCTGAAAGACAATAACACCTCCGCATACGAAACTCAAGCCCTAGCACTCCTAACATCATACAACCACATCATTGATAACCTAACCTTCTTTACATCCAAATTCAAGCACATAATCTTTTTCACAGACTCACAAAACATAATAAAAGACCTATAACTTAACAGAAAAATTTCTCTTTCAACATTAAACCTATTCAAGAAATTAATCAACCTTAGCAACCATTTCTCAATTAAACTTTTATGGTGCCCTGCGCATTCCTCCTCCTTCGAGAATTTTTTAGTAGATGTCTTATGTAAATCCACATCCATAACATCACAACATTTCTTAACTCACGCCCTCTCTTATCCACTTTTGAAACATTCATAAATATCTCAACTATAAACGAATGGCTTAACTCAAACAACATAATTACCCCCTTTCCCAATTTGCACTAAATAAAAACATTACTCTTCCTCGTAATATTATAAGATGGTTCACCTCACATTGCCCTTGTTACGCTTAATTCTACAATTTTAATTTGCACTCTAACCCTTTTTGCAGATTCGGCTGCCCTCATATCGAAACTCCAATTGATATTATCCTCTATTGCCCAATATTCTCATCAGAACGAACCAAACTCATTGAAAAAACACATTTATATTTTAAAGATCTTCCCTCCTCTCTACTAAAATTCTTATCATACCCCAAAATCATTCACCACATCTCTCTTTTCCTTAATATAATAGAACCATTACTCTCTACCCACCAACACTTAACTCGACCCTGATCCTAAACCCATTACCCATCCTTATAAATCCCCAAGTTAGCATTTGATGCAAGCATATCAACCAACGTTGGAAAGTGCTTAGATATCTTCTACCTACCTACTTAATTCAATCCATTATTATCCTTATACATTTTAAAAATACACACAGTTGAGAAAAACTGTGTGTATATAATATATCTTTCTATATAAAAAAGGATAAGCAAAATTGATAAAGTTTTCATAGTTAGATTAGGAAAAGTAAAGTGGTATTTTGTACAATACTTCAGGACCCTTTTAACCTCAAAATTGCTCGACATCCCCTCCCCTCCTCCAATAAAACTTGCTCCTGCAACACTTATATAGCTGAATAAAACGTATAAAGATAATTTTAGTTTTGTAAAATTTAGTTTGCTTTTAAAAAGTGTTATATATCAAGGAAATTTTTCTATCTTTCGTATTAAAAAAGAATATATGAATTTTTTTAGATATTTTTATACTTAATTTATTCCATTTATTGAGTATTTCGAATTCGTTGTCTTAAATTAGTTCGACCCGATTTAGGTAAAGAAAGTACAAAATTTAAGTACATTTCCAGATGGCTTTGTAGTAGGTAAAATAGTTCAGTAAAAAATCTGAATTAGACAACTAGAGAAAATCCTTTATAATCAGTTGTATAATTATTTTGAATATAATTTCTTTTAGTGAGTTTCAATTTGGTTTTCGCAGGCTTAAAAACATTGAACAACTTCATTCAATTTTTATTTCCGAAATTGAAGAAAATTTAATAGAAATTTTAGCTCATTGATTATATTTTTAGATCTCAAAGCTGCTTTTGATTGTGTAAATCATGGTTTTTATTGCTATGAAATTGATCAATCCGCTATAGATTTAATTAGAAGTTTTTTAAATAATAGGAAATTTTTCGTTTTTTAATAATAGTTTTTCTGACATATATCACTGCAACCCGGTTGGAGTACCTCAGTGATCTTGTCTCGGTCCCCTTCTGTTTATCATATATATAAATGAAACAATCAAAGTCATAAACAGAGATGTCTGTAAAGCTCTGGCATTTGCAGATGACATAGTTCTCATCTTAAAAGTTGAAAATTTTTCAAACATCGAAAATAAAAAGTTGTCTTTTTTGAAGAGCTTTTCATTAATCATCAATTATTACTGAAATATGAAGAATCAAAAGGAATGTTATCAGAGAAAAAAATCTCGTTTTCTCATAATGTAAAAATTAATAAGCATGTACTTGAGTTGTTGGAAAAGTTTTGTTTTTTAGGCATTATATTTGATAATAGACTTCTTTGGAACGCACAGGTTGACACAGTCTGTAATAAATTGAGTTATTTACTTGCTAAATTCAGAAGTTGGAATCATCTTCCTGTAAAAATAAGAACTATTGCCCATAAATCCTTGATTTTTATAAGTTTTAAATTATTCTCTAGTAAATTGGGGACATGTTAGTCTTAATAGAATATTTATTTTGCAAAAAAAAAATATTGAGATTAGCCTTAAATCTGAAATATAATGCACATACCAAGCAGTAAATTCAATTTAACTAATGTTTTGAAAGTACATAATTATAATACTAGAGCAAAATTTAATTACATTAATCCCAGGCTTTAAATCAAAAAAATGCAAACAAGACATAAGGCAGAAAATCATATATTTAGTAGAAAACACTGAAAATATTAAGATCATAGAACTGGCGCAATTAAATAAAAATTCTTAAGCTGCATCAAAACAAATTATTATTCCTGTTCATTTAATGCATCACATTCAAAACAAAACACCCAATATTTTTGGCTGTAGCATTTTTCTCTATATAATATGTCAATTTATATTATATCATTTATTATATATCAGTTTATACAAATTGACTATATATATTTTTTAAGATATTCAAGAGTCCTTTTGAGCCGCTGAGATGAAAACCCTATGAGAGACAATAAACTATATCATAATTGTTATTTAAAATAGACATGATATAATAATAAATTAAAGATATTAAAAAAAACACATTTCACAATTATTTATATATATATATAAATAATATTAAAAATATATATATATAAATGTAATTTATATATTGTATATAATATATGTAAGATATAAAAACATATGTAAATATAGCTAAAATGAAATATACATTAGAAAGTATACAAAAATCATAAAAATAACTTTTACAAACAAAACAATCTTGTATATAGCAGGTTGCATCATACTGACAAATATAATATTGCCTGATGGTTTTTTTGAATTGATACATGGTGGAACATGAAAAATCCAGTTTATGAAGAAAATCTTTCCAAAAAACTATGGCTCTATATTTTAAAAAATTTTTTGATTTCTGATGTGCATAAAATGGCATTACAAAGTTTTGCGAGGCCCTAAGCAAATCTTGTGTTTTTTCAGAATTGTATAAAAACCAGTCATTAAAAATAGAAGGAAGTGTTTTATTCCTAAATTCATAAACAAATTTTGCCATCTGAACAGAATATATATCTTTTAGCTTTAACAGTTTATATTCAATGAAGTACAGTGTTGTATGACTTATATATTTTAACTTAAAGACAGTTCTTAAAATGTTTTTTTGCATAGTTTCAAGCTTTGATATATTCTTATGGCCCCAGTTTATTATACTATAAAAAATATGAGGCAGCACTAGAAACTTATATAACATTAATTTTATATCTACACTAAACTCATTTTTAAATCTACGAAGTATACCATTTACACTATTCATTTTCATCAAAACATGATCTATATGATCTTTCCATGACAAGTTTTCATTTATGACCAAACCTAAAAAGTTAATTTTTTTTCACAAATTCCACACCTAATTTATCAAAACATAAGTTATAACTTTTTCTTTTTTGGTTTGAAAATAACATTGCTTTGCTCTTGGAAGCGATAGGACTTTTTACCCAAATATACACAAATATGTTCTTTAAAAAATTATTTTGTATTATCAAACTTACTATTATGAAATAATTATATTAATATTTATAAATAATTATTATATTTTAAGTAATCTATAATATAAAGATTGTAAGCGAATCATATATATATATATATATATATATAACATTTTTCCGCATTTTTCGACTTTGAGCTGAAATTTTTGTGTGATGAAAGGGGGTTTTGACATTTTTTTTTATCGACATCTACCTTATTTTGGATTCTGAGTTTGATGGCATAGTGACCTGACCCCAAATTGAGGTCAATGACCCGAGTCAGAGAATGAAATTTTGCGATTTTCGTGTTATGACTTTTTTTATAAAATTTTTTTATGTGCAATTAAAGTAGACATATGTATGAATATTAATTGACAAAAAAATTTCATAAAAATTTTTTAAATTTTTGTTAATTGCGTCTCAAAAATCCGAATTTTAACATTTTTGATCAAAATTTGCTAAAAAACTAAAATTTATTTTTTTCTAATTTTTTTATGAAAGGATACAGAATGAGTGATATTTTATGCTAATATTTGAAATTTTTGAAAAATATTTAGTTTTCATTTGTTTTTTCCCAATTTTCACTTTTTGGCGTTAAAAAATGACGCCATTTTTCCCCATGAAAATTTTGATCAAATTTTGCGAAAAATTGAAGCCCTAAAATAAAAATGACATCCTCTTTTATTTTTTTGCCCAACTCTTTCTCTACAAGTTGATGTAAAAAAAATTTATATTTGTTGCATAAAATTTTCGGCAAAATGACTCCAAACAAGGTAACTTTGACAAATTTTTCGATTTTTTTTAATTTGGTTAAAAATATAAAAAAAAAATTTTTTTTCTAAAATAAATTACATAATCGTGTTCTAAATATATGAAATAATAAATAAATGTTAAAAAATTTTTTTTTTATTATTTTATAAATTTTTTGGATCGGTCTGCATAAATTTAAATTTGGACGTTTTTGATTGGCTAATATTTGGAAAATAATATATTTATATTTCAAATTTTTACATTAAGAGGTGTATAATAGTTTGAATTTTAACATAAAACTTTAAATTTTTGAAAAATTTTTTTTTTGTTTATTTATTTTCAATTTTATATTTTTGGGGTTAAAAATTGGTGTAAAATAGATGTTATATTTTTTTTTTACAAAATGTTTACAATTTTAATTAAAAAATTTTTTTTTATATTTATAAAGCTTTCTTTTCTCTACAATTTAGTTGAAAAAATTTTACATTTACGTTATTCAATTTTTCTGCAAGGAGTTAGCCGTATAGAGTACACAAAAATGTTTAACTTAAAACTGATTATTATATCCAATTTCTACAAAAATAAAAACTTTTTTAAATTATTTTTTCATTAAATCATTCTATATGGTTTATATTTAAAGATTTTAATTTCACTTTTTTAAAAAAAAATTTTTTAAGACTCTTTTTTTATTTTATATACACAAGTCATGCCCGAATTTAAGTAAAAATTAACTTGAAACAAATTTTTAACATTTTTTCAAAATATTTTTCATTTTTAAAATGAGCCCATCTTAAAGAACATCCTTTTACCTATATTTTATAAGTTATAACTTTTTTGAAAAAATATAAAAATAAATTTTTATAAGCCTTTGAACAATGACCACAATTTTCCTATTTTTCACGATATTTTAGTGTGTAAAATGAATATTTACATATTTTTTTCCATTTTTTTTGCATATTCATAAAATTTAACTGATATTTAAACATACTAAGGTGAAAAAATTTGAAAATATATTTTTTTATTTTTTTTAAAAATTGTAAGGGGTGACCCCTACAAAATTTTCGAAAAATTTCAAACTTATCCAATTTTCTATTTTAATACCACATTTTAAAGGAAATTTTATACTGATCACGAAAATGTAAAAATATTTTAAATTAAAAAATTTTTAAATACTTTTTTTAGCCTTTGAACTTGAAAAAATGACAAAAAATCCAACTTTGACCTCAAAAAAAATTAAAAAATCAATCGTTTAATTTCAAACAAAATACATATTCGGAATCAGCGTATCAAAATCTATTAGAATACGTTTTAAAAATTTTGAATTTTCCATTTTTTTAATTTTCGATTTTTCAGACCCTTTCAAACTGCCTCAAAATTATGACTTCACATATATTCACCAAAAAAGCAAGTTTTATATATTTTTAGAATCCTCTTATCATTCTAAACAACAATATTAACTTTATTTTACCATAAATGTCTTTATTCAAAAAAATTCATATATATTTGTATATTTTGTGTATACGTGTATAATGTACTTATTTTAACCAATCAAAAAATTCATTTGCATTAAAAAAAATTTCATTCTCAATATATCCAATTCAATTAATGGCTGATGGGTTTATTTTTTCTTCTCAGGAAAGATAATAATAAATTTGTATGTTACTATTTCAAATCTATATTTTTAATAAAACAAGATTCTTTATTAAAGTTGTTTTTTTAATCTATAAATTTTGTTATTTAGATTTCTATAAATTGATACCTACTATTGATAATTTTTAAATAACTAAAGTTTTATTAATAGATTTCTTTAAAATCTAAATTATTTTTCAATAATAGATTTCTATAATCTAAATTATTTAGTTTATAAATTTAATTTTTCTAAACTCTATTATTTAAAAATTTAATTTTTAAGTATAATAGATTTAAATCTATTTTTATTTAAATAAATAGGTCTATCTACTTTTGGTTAAGATTTTATATAGAATACATATAATTTATTTATATTGTCTGCTTTAATTTATTTTTAATGATAATCTAATTTGCTAATCCGTTATTTTAAAATATAATTAAAGCTGTTCTAGATTTTATATAGTAATTTTTTAATATTTCCTTTAATTTATTTTTAATAATAATCTAATTTATTTCTTTATTTTTAAATAAGTAATGGTCTTTAATATTTTATGTATTAAGTTTTCATATATTTTATCTTTGTGGGTACCAATGATCTTTACTTCTACTAATGATCTTTCAAGGTGAATAACAATGTACGGGCGTACAAATGATCTTTACGGGGTACAAATGATTTTTACGGGGGTAATAATGATTTTTACGGGGGTACCAATGATCTTTTATGTGGGTACCAATGATCTTTACGGGTATTTATGATCTTTACGGGTACTTATGATCTTTACGGGTACCAATGATCTTTACGGGTACCAATGATCTTTTCGGCGGGTACCAATGATCTTTTCGGCGGGTATCAATGATCTTTTCGGCGGGTACCAATGATCTTTTCGGCGGGTACCAATGATTTTTACGGGGGTACCAATGATTTTTACGGGTACCAATGATTTTTACGGGGGTACCAATGATCTTTACGGGTTCATTGATGGTATCTATAATCCAGGTACTAATGATCTTTTGAGTGTACCTAGAATCCCAGTACCAATGATATTTAAGGGAACCTAGAATCACGTTGGTACCAATGATCTTTAACAGGATCTAGAATCACGGGAGTACCCATGATTTTTAACAGGACCTAGAATCACAGTACTAATGATCTTTAACAAGACCTAGAATCATGCGGTACTAATGATCTTTAACTGGACCTAGAGTTTTACCAATGATCTTTAACTGGACCTAGAATTTTACCGATGATATTTAAGTGGACCTAGAATTTTACCAATGATCTTTAAGTGGACCTAGAATTTTACCAATGATATTTAAGTGGACCTAGAATTTTACCAATGATATTTAAGTGGACCTAGAATTTTACCAATGATCTTTAAGTGGACCTAGATTTTTGAGACCTAGAATCCTACGTCTCGAGCGAAGCGAGAGACAAACACAGGACCGTCTAGTTATTATAATATAAATAATTTTAATTAAAAAAAATATAGATTAATTTTTTTAATTCAATATCAAATTAATAACTTATATTAGTTTTATCCTGAGAATAATTCTTCTATATATATTTAACTTATTCTTTGAATATTTAAATTTATTTTCACCTGTTTGTGTGTATTTGGGTATATTTGGGTAAAAAGTCTCACCCCTCTTGCAAGGATTGACTTTCAAGGAACATAATTTACACCAATTTATAACTGAAGATAAGTTAGAGCATAATTGATCAGGCATGTTTTGACTATATTTGTTTCTCGTACTAATCTTAGATAAAGGAAGGATAATGGCTATATCATCAGCAAAAAGATAGAAGTCGAATAATTCATTAGAATTTGGAATATCGTTTAACTAAAGACAGAATAACAACGGACCCAAGATGGATCCTTGGGGTACGCCAAAAGAAACTGATCCGATGGAAGAAATTGAATTATTGATAGAAACAACTTGCATTCTAGATGAAAAATAAGATTTAAAAAATTCCAAGGGTGATTCAGAAAAACGCAAATATTGTAACTTTATATGAATTTTTTTATGAGACACCAAATCAAAGGCTTTACTTATCAAGATTAGGTTTATACAATTCTTTACTTTTTACTTCTCTCACAAACGCGCTCCCTCACTCACGCTGCTTGTTACAACCTACCCTTATCCCCTTTACTAATGGCTGAAGACAATCCCGCCGCGGAACACACTTCACGCACTGACGGTTCCTTCTCTATGTTAGCACAAATCATCGAAGAAATCAGAGACAATATGCAAAAGCAACAAAAAGAAATAAAGAATATTTCTAAAAAGATCACTCCTCCTGCTATGCATATCAACTTTAAAGACCTTGGGGTAGGCAAGGTCATTAAAATTCTAACTTTACTTAAATCTAAGAAAAAAGCTATAACATCGTCAGATAGTTCTAAGTAGTTTTGAATATTTTGTAAAAAAGAGAATGAAGATATTGCGTACTATGATTAGATCAGAAAGCCAATTGATTTCTGAAAATTTTTTTATTTCATTCTGTATATGTATAAATCTGCTTGAAGAGAATTTTTTCAAAGATTTTGGAAATTGTATTGATCAAGCTTATTGGTCTGTAATTTTCTACTGAAAGTCTGTTTTCTTTTTTAAAAATGGGAATTATCTTTGCTAACTTAAAACAATTGGGTACACACTATGCTCAATACATGAATTAAATGCAATTACCAAATAATTTATAATGTCCTGTATTACTAAGCTTAATTTATATACGCATATGTTGTTAATATTCGAGGAAGTTTTAGATTTTATTTCATTTAAGGCAATAAGAATGTCATTTTCATTAACTTTGAGAAAATGAAAGGAACAACTATGAAGGTGAAGATATTTTTCAAACTCTTTGCTTAAATTTTCATCAATCTAATTATTTTCTGACAAAAAATGCCTATTAAAGTACTCTGATATGACTTCGTTATTATTTTCAAGTTTTCCATCAATTTTAATAAAAAGATCATTTTTCTTTCAGGTGTTAGTATTTTATTAATTTCTTTCCATACAAATATAATAAAAACATCTTCCATTATTCTAATTAAAAAATTTTTGAATGAGTAAACAAAAAAGATTATAAATTTTCAAATTTTTAAGATTATACACATCATATCTAATGATACACATCACTTCTCGCAATTCCTATAAATTATTCAAAATATAATGCATTTCCATACATCGATAGATAATTATCAAAATCAGGATGTTGTCTAGAATGAATAAAACTTAAAATAAATATATGTTTATTTATTTTTCTCTAAATAGTATTTATTTTTTATTTTTTAATATAACCATTTTATTCTAATTCTAGCGACGTTCTTATTTGCTTAGGTTTGTAAAAATTTACGTGTTAGCAATTTATTGTTTTTACTTTCTAAACTTCTTATTTTAACTTTAAATGATCTATTTTTAAAAATTTTATTGCTTAGATATTTCATATTTTAGCGTTTCCTAAATTTTCAACTAGGAAAATTTTGATACTTTTAGAATCCTTTTCCTTATTCTCCCACTAAATGTTTCTTATCAACATATTGTCGTACTTATTTTGATATAAAATAATTTGACTCATTAAATTTTTAATCCAAACCCAAATTTTTACATTAAATTTTTTTCATTAAATTTTTAAAAAGAATTTAATAAGCCATAATTTGATTTTGTTCTTCTGAGCCATTTATAGTTTTTAAATTTTAACGAGCTTTATATTTTTTTTGTCAATATAGTTATTATATAGCTCATATTTATTCGTGAATTCTATATAAGTACAGTGAAAATCCTTTTATTCATATAAGAACTAACAATATTTTTCAGTCATAATATGTACCTCAATTATAATAAAATTTTAACATACTTTATTTAAAAAATCTACTATTTAAATATGCATTGTTTCATAGTTAATTAGTGATATGTTTCTCCGTTGAAAGTATTTAACAAATCCTCATAGTTTTTAAACTTCCAATTTTTTTAAATCTATTGCATGTATGTACAAAAATGCAACTTCTTTTGATTTCGCTGATCAGCGTTTTTCAATTGATTTATTAAGTCCTAAACAACCTCGCAATCTATTTTCAACTGGAACATGGACGCACATCCTTGAAATTATTGGGGGAGGGGGGTCTTTCAAGCGTCTTCGAAAAAGGACAACAAAATTTTCCGATTTCCTACTCTTCTCTTGTCTATTCTATTTCATTCTTAATTAAGCTTAATGTAAACTTTAATCCCCCGTATTAAGATTAACGTCAACAATGAATGAGGACTTATAAATAGCATCATGCATAACCAAATTTTCTCCCTTCAAATAGATGCGCACCATCTCCAAATTATGTGTAGAAAGGGGGTAAATATATCAATTAAAAAAAAATTGTAAATTTTATTGAATGAAAAAAATCATTCATTAATTTTCAGTTGTTCCGTTTGTTCTTCCTAAAAATGAAATTGTTTTATTGAGAAAAATAAATAAAAAAAACACATCCAAATTACCTAACTTTTCTGAGGTAATTTCTATCAAAAATCTAAAACATAACTAAAGTTAGAAAACTCTATTAAAATTTTTTATTAGTTTTAGTGTATAAGAATAAGTGTAAGTTAGTTAGACTCTTAAATAAGGTATACAATAAAAATAAATTGTGCAAACAAAAATCAAACAGTAAATTAAGATTCCATTACTTCATTTTTCTTAGGATCATTCAAAAAATAGTTTAAAAGTTAAATTGTTGCAAGCAAACACAAAGTAATCAAACTATTATTTTGCCCTTGTTAGCTTGCAAAAACAAAGAATTTTCAAATACAAGTTAAAAATATTAAAATGTAATAATAAATTTTTTATGAAGCAAAATAAAATACTTAAATGATACAAACAGAAAATAGTCAAACGATAAATTCACAAACTCTTACTTGGACGTTCTGAGTCAAAATCTACAAAATGTAAAATAACAACTTTTAACCTTTTGCAATAATTTTCCTTTTACCCTAGTGTGTGTAGGAAAAAAGGTTAAAAGTGAGAAATAAGATTGTGAAAAAAAATAAGGGATTTGTTTTATTACTTTTTCATTAACACAAAATGACGATCAAAGTAACTTACTTTGCGAACCTTGCATTTAGCGAAATCATACAATATATCATCAAAATGAAAATTGAGAAGCGCGGGGCCCACTACGGCCGCATAGGTTGCAGTAGCCTAAGCCCGCTCCTGATCATAGTATACAAAAAATGGTAGTTTAATCACTTTTCATAAAATTATTTAAGTCTAAGAACACAAAATCAGTAAATAATTATTTTAACTAACATAAATCATAGTATACGGGAACAAGAAAATCATTGCGTTTTTTGAATATTTCTGTCCACAAATAAAATTCTCACAACTGTCATAAATAGATCAAGTACATTTTTAACCACTGAAACATTTTGTTTCGATATTATATTTTTATTATAATAACAAATTTTCATAAATAAATGATTAAATTAATTATGTACTTTGTTACAAAATTTAACAATTGAATATTATAAAAAATATCTCTGCTCAAATAACAAATAGAGTATTTTTACTTTTAAACTAAATAGCTAGTCAAAATATTCATTCTCAAATAGCTATTGTTGAAAAAAATTTCTTGACTTAAAAAAATTAATTTTCAAATGTTACAAAATGTAACAAACGTACTGATAAAGATTAAAATTGATCTTTGTCGAAAAAAAATTTTAATGCGATTCTGACAATATTCATTGATATAAAATTGTAACGATTGATAACTTTATTTTTCTCTCATTTAAATACATAAACAAATTTTCATTTTTTGCAAAATGTTTGGTGTATTAAGTTATGTTAAAAGTAAAAATTTGAAAATAAAATATGAAAACTTCAAATTGTGAGAGCCAGTGGGTTAATTAAAGTTAAAACATGAAGAGCTCTTCTGAGAATTAATGTTTGGTTAATAGCTGATTCGCACAACTAAAACCACACTCCACAAGATAGGTAGGCAGGCAAAAAAGCAATGATGTACATTTTAACATTTTCCCATAATAGCGGATATTTAAAGACAAACTCACTACGTCTTCATGTTTTTTGTTGATTTTTATTAAATACACTTTAAGCCCACCCGTTATATTGTAAGTCAATTGAAACATCAGCATCATTCACCTCAAATGGATTTGATACCCAGTCTAGAATTTTCAGCTCTAACAAGTCTTTTAAACGAGTTATCATGTCTTCGTGAGAATTTTTGAGATAATTAACGTCTGCAATACCGTCATCGTCTTTTAAATTACCGCTAACCGAAGCAAGTGCAGGAAATTGATCAAGCTTACGATGTGAGATGTTGGTAAGCCATTTGGTGGATGCTGATAACTCATCATAATTCCCAATGGACCCTTAGGACCTGCTTAAAGCAACTCTTATAGAAAATTATTTTCGCCCCCCGAATGCAAACGCACTTTTTGTCGACAATTATAAAACTAGAAATTTTATAAATTTTTTATTCTTTTTTCCTCTTTAAAATCTTAATACTTACAATTTTATGTATTTAAATTTATAATTTGAAGGCATTTTTTGTGCCTTGACAAAATCTTATTTTGATTTTCGACGAAATCTTTTTGCCTTCATGAACTCTCTTATTTTTGTCAACAACTTATAAATTCCAAATATATATGTATGTTTAATTTATAATTCGAAACATTTATTTCTCTTTCCAATATTTTCTTTTCAAAGTATAAATTTAATATACATATTGAGTATTTTAAATTTTGTAATTGTCTACAAAAAGAAAAGATTTTCTACACAGTTCTTTAATAATCAAAATGAGATGTTGTTAATTGCCAATACTTTTTTCCAACTATAAATTTAATAGACATGCAATAATGGATATCTTAGGTTCTTTATTTGTCGATGAAATCTCTTTTTGGTTACTGGCCAAATTTCGCGATCTTAGTCAAATCCTGTCTCATTTTGACTTTTTTGTCCATCTCAACAATGAAATTAGAAGGTTTATAGTTGAATACACAACTGGATAAAAGGTTTGGTAGTGATGTCTCTAATTCTCATTTCTCTAAAAATCAAAGGAAAATGTAGGTCGTTTATTGACTTATACAACGATGACATGACAATTCCCCGATCTGTTAAATCTACGGTCTACCAAGTTTACATGAAGAAAGATTGTTTATATTCACTAATACTTATCCCAAGATTAAGCGCTATCTTGCGTCTTGTCCGTATTGAATAAATGTGGTAGGGAGAGGGGGATTCCACACACCTTGCTGTCCTGCTTGTCTGGCATCAATGAAATATTGTAGTTTTTATGAATTATTAAAAACACACCTCTAATTAAAGATGGCAACTATCAATCAAAATGGCAATTTAAATAAATTATTTAGTATTTATGAAGAAGTTTCATCCTTTCAAAGGATAGCTTGTTTTTTTACAGATATTCTTTCAAATGACATGTTTTCATTGAATCTAAAGGTACTATAATATTTTGAAAATTTAAATATGAGTTAAAATGTTTTTCTTGAAAGAACTATTAATGGTAGCTATATTTTTGTTGGCTTGAAAGAACAATTTTGATGAAGTTTCAATGCCAATTACAGAACTTATATTTCTTTTTATTATTTTGTTAACTTTTATGTTTGGATCGTATACGACCTAATGTCTTTTTAGGTACAAAAAGTTGGCTTTTCTAATGTTAAAAGGGGACTAGGATGAAAAATATTGTTAAATAACGGTTTGATAAAAATGATTACTTTTGTATCAACTCGTTTATGATCCTGGTAAAAAAGTTTTTATTCAAAAAATCATATGAACTTAAACTTAATGACTTTTTACTTAATAATATTTATACATTAGCCTGCGCTGATGTGATTTTTATCAAAGAAAATTTAAAATCTAATTTATATTAATGTTCTTTCAAAATGAACGGCCAATTTCAGATTGTACAAAGATTGTATGGGTTTATCTTAACACCGCAGCTATGTTCAATTTTTTAGCCATTTAACTTTATAATTTTGCATCATATTTATTTTGTATAACTTATTTGAAAGATACTCTCTTAAAGCTTTTCAAGAATGAAATTATTGTTATGATAAAGGCCTTACTTGTACCTCTTTTCCTTCGGATTTGCGCTCCTATGTAATCCTTAATATCTGTAGCGCTCGAAAAGCGCCAACCACGCGTTCATGCCCCCCCTTTGTGAGAGCCTGCCTCACTTCTCCTCCCAAGTTTTTTGCTCTTGTTTAACAAGTTGAGCTCATTTGTAGGTTTTTCTCACGCTCAAATGGAAGAATCTTCAGGTGTGGTCGCTCTACAGAATTACAGTTCTTCTTTTCCTCCCCTGCCCTCTTCCTCCTTTTGCTCTGGCAGTGCGAAGTCTAACGAGGACACCAAAAAGAAGATGGCTCTCAAGTCTTCCTCCATCACTCTTGTAATCATTTTCTCTTTTCTTCACGCTCCTTTTCCACAGTTTACTTCTTTAGAATTATCACATACCTTTTGAAGAAAGAGAATTTAAGACGAAAAGTAATTTTGAAACCAGTGATGCTGAACAACTTAGAATATGTAATGAAATTATGCAAAAAACAGGTTTGTTACTCCCATTCCTTCTATGCATAACACACAAACATCCTTGCATACTCTACAATGTACATACACACACGAATTGTATACGTGGCTAACATTAGCAGCTCTCTATTTAAATACGATTCTTTTTAAAAGCCTAAATAACTTTAAAATTTCTTCGAGTAACAAGATAACTAGAAAAGGCGTTGTTCCAAATTTTTTACAAAAGCGTTTTGAATCCACTTCTACTACATTACAATAGGAACCCTTGAAGCCACCTAACAGAAAGAAATTTCCCCAAACTCTACCCTCCATTATGCACCATAGATAAAACACGATTATGATAATAGAATGAACGCAGAGTGGGTTTACTTTCAAGGAATAATGTTTATAGCAACTATTTACTTGTAATATAAAGTAATGGAAGGAGGGGTGGATGAAATAAGTATACACACTATTCAATAGCCGTACATTAAATCATGATTGCCTGGCAAAGATATTACTTATTTCTTGAAAAATCAAATTATAAAAATTACATTTTGAAATCCTTCTTGCTAAAATTAAACTAATTTAGTTTCATTTTTTCTCTTTATATTGAAATTTTGGTATTTTTATTATATTACACAAACAAATTCATTTTTAAAGGATACGCATTTTCGACTCCCCGCCTTTTTATCAACTTAAAATAATTAATGTACTAGAAGTTGGTAAATACTTTGAATAAAAGGATTAAAAAATACGCGCTACTTTAAAACTAAATTTGTTTGAAACTGTACTTTTTTGTGTAATTCTTTTTTTCAAACAAGGTATTCTTCATCACTTTACTTATATTTATTAGATTTCCTTGCAGTGGAAATATAATTTTATTGATGTTTATAGAAATCATACTACAACAAAACTTCCCAACCTTTTTATACCACTAATTTAGTTGCATATATTTTATTAAAACCATATATGATTAGCTGACTGTAAAAGTCAGATATATCTGTAAGAGAGGCACTTTAATGTTGTGAAACACAAAATTAACATCATTACATTTTATTTTATTCACAGCATTGTGAATTTTAAAACTTGACATTAATTAAAACACCACTTCACGGAATAATATTCTGTCGCATTCTTTAAAAAAACAAGCTAAAGGTATATCTTTTTTTTAAATGTAAAACGGTAAATTAATTTTAATTGGAGCCTTGGGCTTGAATCATGTTGCTAAGTTTCTGTATTCGTGGTTCAGTCTTGAAAAGTGCAACCCTCAAATCATGTTCCGGTTGCAGCCAAAGCTTCAACCTTAGCTTTTAGTTTTGATGGCAGTCAGAGCTGCAAATCGTGATTCACACAAATAGGTTGTAGCGAAAGGCAATAACACTTTCACAGCCTCGAATCCAAGGACTCCCTTCTTTTTTTCATAGCAGTACAGAACACACGTAGAGTTTGTTGCTGAAAGTCAAAACTAAGAGTTTCCTCATTCTGGATCTCTATAAGCTCCTCTTGAAGATTTTGGATAGAAGACTCTGAAATAACCTCATCTTGTATATACAAGGGTCTTTGTAAACATTTGTATTTCTCATGCAGCTCTCTACCCGAAATGTATCAGTCAAACTCATCTCCCAATTTCTCAAGGTGCCCAACAATGACACTTTGTATGGCCAAAAGTGAGGCGACTTTTTCATCTTCCAGAAAAAGTTTCGAAAGTGGAAAAGAGCCGTTTTTGCCACTTCAATCTTTCCTTTTCACAGTCTCAGCTTTGCTTTGAAAGCCTTGACTTTTCTGACACAGAGATTATACTCTCATCTCTTCCTTGCATTGACATATTCAGCAAATTCAACCCTAAAAATATGTCTGTCAGATATGCCAATTTATTCTCGTTTAGGAAGATTTCAACCTCTGCATGCATATAAAGCACCCTCTGAAACACTTTTCCTGATAGAGGAGTGGTTAAGCACTTTTGACTAAACAGCCTTGAATTCGATGCTGATGATTTAATAAAATTTACTATCTCAATAACATCTTCTATAACAGTGTTAAGCTCAAGTGACATTTTCGAGAAACAAGGTTTTCTGCTTCAACAACCATTCTAAGTTCGGCTCAAGATATCGGCGAATAATCAAAAAATTGGCGATTAAACAAAAATAAGGCGATTAAGATCTACTAATAGAGAGTAAAGGTTATAATAGTAGTATATCAACTAGAGCTTGACATCATTTATTTCTTTTTTATATAATCCTCTCTGTTTCACTTCCTTTAGCTGTTTCCTAAATTTATACATATTACCTGTAAATAAAGCGTGCCTTTAAAATCTTTGCATCAATTCTTGCTAAAATTTACATGTGATTTTGCTCAATATATGTTCCTCATCCGTAATTTTCAAAATATGGCATTCAATAGATACAAATTTTATTGATTTGCCATTTCCTTTTTATCCGATTCAATATAAGAACAGGAAAAATGCTAAAATATAGGACAATTTAAAGTTTAACAATCAATTTACTGGCAAAATGTTATTTGTCTTAACAAATAATGTCTCTATTTCTTTACATAAAAATGGCAAACGGATTCAGCAGCAGAAAATAATGGAACAACATAATTTTTGCGGCATCGTAGTTTTGGCAAGCTTTGGGCATTTTGGTTATTAAAATGGCAAACTTGGAAAAATCAGTTTACACATTTGAAGAAGACCCGCACACTAATAGCTCAGATGTCACCTTTCTCGATTACTTATTATGTCGCGTATTTCAAAATTTAGGAAAGAATACTTTATGATGCAAAATCAGGCTGCTCAATTCATTTTATAAAAATGTGAATGAAAAATATTAGGATGAAAAGAACACAAATTACGAAATATTTTCCGAAATGAATAAAGATATAAACGTGAGAGAAGCACACAAAAAAGAAATTAAGCATAGTACGTCACTTTTTAGTTGTGGTGGATACGTTTATGCTCCTAGAAGGAACCACGGGAGACTCGCTCATGTTTGAGACCGGTACATCACTAGTAAGTAGAGTCCTGGCTCCTTAAATTTCTACGAATGAATTTATTTTCTTTATCATTTCTTTCTTGATTTCTAGCGCGCATGTAGATGGAAATAATTACTAGTTCGCCGTTCATCCCTGGCATTTAACAAATTTTTCAGCCTGTAGAAAGATTTTTGAATGATAAAATTTTACCCCTTTTTTAGGTTGAGAAAGAATGCTTCAAGTACTAAACCTTTTTACACATTGAATAATAATTGAAATGATGATACATTTTAACAAAATATCACTTTTAAATTCTCTTTTTATTTCCTATGTGACTATTCATATTTTAACATCACCCTCCCTCATTAAGATGTTTTGAACAATTTAGGAGCATCGCTAGAACTCCGAATAAACAGTGACAACAGTTTAGATATCATAATAACCGGAAAAAATCGAGCTGTGTACGAAGCGAAGAAGTTTGTGGTGCAGCGGCTTCAAACTCAGGTTTTACACTTTACATTTTTGTAACCTCCCCTCAATCTCTTTTCTCTCTTCTACCTTCCGATCTGTTTTTAATCGAATGGTTTTGTTATCGATCAAAAAAAGTCATTATACACCTAATTTGACTTTCATCAGCTTTCAAAATAATTTGTTTGAATTTTTCATGTGTGTAAATAAATCCTCAGCACAGTTGGAATGAACTGAAGCTCTTGCGTATCCCAAATAACAAAATTGATGATTAGTTACGCTATGTAAAGAAATATTTGTTTCAACTAAGCGCGTTGCTAACTTTTTGGCAACTACCTCTAGACATATGATTTCTCTTTGCTACATTCGATAAACCAAGTCTGCATTTCTTTCGCTTATTAATGATTTTTTTTTCATGATTCATAATTTATTCTTTAAAAATAAATAAATTTATCAGAAAACTGGTCTTTATCATGTTCATTTTTCAAGACTTGTTCAACGCAACTTTTGAAAGTGAGTTCATCAAAATAATGACTTAAAACAAATTTATTGCCTTTTTACAGAAAAATGGTTAAATAGTTGCTGAAATGTTTTGATAAAATGAAAGGTTTTCAAAAACATTTTTTCCTTTTTTTTAGTATTTATGTTGAGCTAAAGAGCTATATAACACGATATAATGCCCAATTAATTTAATCATTAAAGTTGCTCTCATTCACTAAAGAAAAATTAATTGTTCACAAATGTGCACAACAGGTGCACCCTGGTGTACACATGTGTGCACAACTCACTGATATACATCAGTTGATTGATGATTAAATGTGTGTTTTCTTTTATAAAACGTTACTGATTTTTTTGTAGCTTGCTGCTCCTGATTTTAATACCAAGTTGTTAGTAATATTATGTATCGTAAAGGTGATTTGGTTAGTGCAAAAGCTTTTCTTTTTGATGCTATGAAAGTTCCTTTGAAAGAAAGATGGAGTTATAATCGTTTTGGAAAGTCTCACAATTCTGCTAAAGTGTATGGAAATATACACACCCTGATGAGAGGGTACCACACAAGCTGACACGTACATACACATAAACGCACATATATACCAGACACGAAATAGCATACACACAAATATTGCGCATGTTATGTTTGTAAAAATATCTATTACTCATAATTCTCATACATTTTTTTTCTTGTCATCATGTAAATGTGTCCAACCAATTCTTTCGAAAAAAACAATGAAAAAGCTTCTGGTGCTTTTGTCACGTCTTTTGCTTCACCTTTCGTTCCTGGAGGATTTCTCGTAACATTTCTTCTTCTGGGTCTTCCACTTTTCTTAAAAACGTGATTCCATGAGTACGAAGTTCCACCTGGGGCTTCAAGATTTTCATCATATTCGAAATCACTGTTTTCAGAACTTGAAAAGGAACAAGCTTATTCCGAACAAGTGAAATTATCATCGCTAAAGTTGGCTGAAAATTCTGAAGAGAGAGACGAACTATCCATAAGGCGAGAAAAATCAGAAAAGGAAATGTAAGAATAAGAAGCAAAGAGCTTATGAAACAAAAATGGTATGTGTTCACGAAATAACACTTTATGGATGACAGATGCAAAAGTGATTCATCAGTAACGAACGTGGTATGATTAGCATTAGAAAAACTGGCAAGAAAATGCAATGATTTGCAACGTCATGTAAAAATATTTAGGTCGGAGGAACCACTAGTTGGCAGAACAACACAAAGCGATGATGATATGGAGAGAATGATACATTACGAATTATGAAAACAACATGTTTGTGTGTGTTGAAAAAATAATAAACAAATACAGAAGAAATACAATTTCTATACATCACCTGCTTTAGTATACCGTCTTATGACATAGCATAACATATTTTCATGCGGTACTGTAAGACAAAATAGAAAAGGACTCTCAAAAGATCTAAAGTTGGATAAAGAATTAAAAAAGGGTGAAATCGAAGCAAGATTCTATAATGGGATGTCCTTGGTGAAATGGCTAGATACAAAAGTTGTCATGATGTTATCAACTATTGACTCAGGAGCTGAAACAAACACGGTTTCTGTGAAGCGTAGGCAGAAGGGAAAACCGGGTAAAGTCAATATTCAAGTATCTGCAATGGTTCAACGTTATAACAAATTTATGCGAGGAACTGACCTTCTAGATCAACAAACCAGTGTTTATACATTTGATAGAAAAAGCCCTGGAAAATATTATTGCAGACCATTTTTGGATTACATCAATATGGGCATTGTAAATTCTTTCGTTGTTTACCATAAAATAAAAAAAAAAGTTTTCGATAACAGGAAAACTCTATAAAAAAGCAAAAAGAGTTTAGAAGAGAATTAGCTCTTTCTCCTCCCTTATTGGAAATTTTTCACCCAGAAAAAAGCAAACTTCTTCTATACAAAAACCTTACAATTCAGAAAGACATAGAATCCAGTATGCTGAGAAACATGGACGATGCAAACAGTGTTATGACAAAGAAAAAATTATCATAAAGGATTTATTAAGTGCCTAAATTGTGACGTTTATCTCTGTCTCAATAAAAATCGAAATTGCTGGGAAAAATATCATGAATAAAGAAATTTTTAAGCTTACTTTTTGTGAAACTTTTTTTTTCACTATCAAAAATACTTTTTATTACATAAAAATAAAGCATTTTGTATTACCTTTTTATAATTTTATACTTTAAAATAAGTAGATGGAGTTATTTAAGCAAACTTTGTAGAAAATTATTACCAAATAAAGTTCAACTTTTCCGACCTGGTGGGTGGGATTCCACCCAAAATTTTTAAATATTTTTTTCCTTAAATAATAAAGGAAATTGATAAAATTATTTATTGTATATGTTTAACTAATGCCTAACAATCTACTTATAATAATTTTCCTAAAAAAATTAAGAGGTAATTTTTTAGGACTGAAAGACAACTCCAACATTCACACCCATACGTTAGAACTGGTCTGACAATTGATGTGTAAATCCTTGCTTTTAGTTTCAAAATGGAACTTTAGTGTCTTCAGGTACTGAGAGGGCGTAATATTCCAGGAACAAACCTTCCCTTTGATTTGACTGTTCCTCATATAGTCAAATCATGGATAATAGCTAAGATTTCCATCTTTGACGTTCCTTTCCTAAAGCTCTAACTAATTTTGATTTTTCATTGTTCTTCATGGTGAATGACCTTAGTTTATCCATCAAATCAATTACTGTGCTTTGGATGGATAAGTTAAATGACGTGAGGCGTAGGAATATGCCAGTTAGGTAGGGCATCTTCTGAATCCACTGGCTGTCTGATAATGTCATGGTTAACTCAAGAGACTTTGTCTTGTTATCACATTTGAAGAATTTAGTGAGTACCTTCTCTAGTGATTCAACTCTTGCTGCCACATCCCCCACTACAACCAGTGAACTTCAGTGTGAAATAGTAACACTTCTTCATCACTTCCAACCTTTTGGCACAGTAGGGAAAAGAGTCTTGCCTTTAAAGCACTTGATGTGATGGCATTTACCATGTGAACCACATCATCAAGTACTGATTTGAACTCTGCTGGTTGAATTTTAGATGCCAGAGCATATATATGTAGCATACAATGAAGATGCCTTGTTTAAGGATTCGTCAGATTCACGTTTCTCGGAACTCTGATCGATGGTCAAGCATTCCTGGCGCTCGGCCAGTTGTGCATGCACATATATTATTTCAAAACAGTCTTTCTCTGACAAAAAACAACGAGACTTAATTGAAAATATCTTCATCACTTATAGTCGAATTCAAGGTATGACAGAACAAAAAATTCTCTGTAAAACAGGGTCGTACATCCGGGGGGGGGGGGGGTGGGGCGAAAATGACCTTCGCCCTCCAATAATTTTCTATAAGTAAGAGTTGCTGCCTGTTTATAAAACATGTATGATGCTCGCATTATAGGATGTAATGATCATTCGAATACATGATAATGTTGGATAAGAGAATAAAAGGGAATGCAGACTTTCGAGTCAAACATCATGCCAAGCTGCTCTGAAATTCATATCAAAAATATTTTACAAACGATGTGAGAGCTATATAATAATAATAATCCATTGCTTCAATATGCACACAATAAGTAAGCAATGTTTATCACAGTGTCTCCTCTTTATAGTATTTTTGAGCAAACACATGTTGATGATCCACTAGATTTTCTCATCTTCTGTCACAGTGATTCTATTTCTCTTTCTGTCTCCTCTGTTTTTCTCTTCCGCTTTCTCTGCTAAAACTCAATCATTCAAGCTCTCTTCTTTCATTCAAACCCTCTTCTCTTGTTAAGCTCTCCTATCTCAATCAGCTTTCTTCTCTCCAGTGACGTAGCCAGACTGGGGCATGAAGGGCCGTGCCCACACTCCTATGTACCTCACGGTGCCCCCATGCATCTTATGCGATATCAGTTTCTGAAAATTTTTCCAATGAAGGGATCAAGAAAGTATAAATAATGTTGCTCAAGTTTTTATTAGGCCCATTATTTTCATAAGACAGTTCGTCCCATGGACAATTCGCCCCATTATTTTCACAAGACATTTTGTTTCATGGACAATTCTAAAAAATTAAGAGATAAAATGAATAATTTGAAATAATTTAATAGAGATAAAATAAACAAGAATATAAAATTTTCTAATAATTTTACACATATAATAAGCATATCTATGGGGCGAAATGTCTGTCGATCGTTAGTTTAAATAATTTTTTAATTATAAGGGTTAGCTACTTAAATATTGGTATTTGCTGCTTATAAAAACTTGAAAATATCAAATAAACTCTAATTCTTTATGCCTCCTATTATTTTGAAATTATTCTGAGAACAGACGGTTCCATTTTAAAATAATGAAAATTGCTTTATTAGTTTATTTTGTCTCCTTTCTCTCTTATGTTAATTATGTAGCAAAAATTTTCAATTTTGAGTAAAAGGTTAGGTGCAGCGGGTGTATTTTCATTGACAAGGCACTGATCGACCGCTAATGTCAAACTATGAACAAATTCGTATCGAATTCAGAGGCTTCCGTGCTGAGTCCATCATCTCAACCAATCTGCCATGCCATCCATAGAGTATGCTGTAGGGAATACGTCAAATTAGTTTTCAAAAAACTTAAGAAAAGCTATAAATTTTTTTAGTTTTTATTGAAGCTCTATAACTTTTTCTGATAGAATTTTTTTCCTTAAAAGTTATTATAAAAGGCAAATCATTGCAAAATGTTAACAGTTATTCTACTTTTTGTAGCTTGTATCAATTTAGCTTTTAAACTATTTTTGTATGATGCTGAGTAAAATGAAATAATGCGATCTTAATTTTTTGTTTTATTTTTGTTTGCACAATTATAACTTCATTTTATACCCTTGCCACTGAATCAATCACATTTTTTCATATAAACATCGCAGGGTGTCTAGTAGACTCTTTGCCTTCAGACTAAATTCACTCATATAAAACTATCCAACCTTCAGTTATTTGTTTTCAGTTGTTTTAGTGATATGCAAATTTAATTAAAATATTTTCACTGGAAGTATAGTATTTAAATTCACCAATTTAGTAAAAAAAATATAAAGTAGTCTTATAAATTTAGAACTTTAGGTATGCGCTGAATACACTATTTTAAAGGATTGCTTGAATATTTGGTCTCCCGTGGTATTTGCAGACCACTGATTTTAAAAATTGCAACAAAAAATTTCGCCCCAATAATTTTGAGGATGTGCGCCCCTGCTGTAAAATCTTGACCACTGACGTATCCTACAAACACCATGAGTTTGGCACAAGTAACCACGTCAGCAAACTGGATTGCAAATTTTCTAATCTAATGCATGAGATCCTATTATATCCAAAAAATCTTAAAGCTTTTTAATTTCTAGGCAAGCTTATCCTTGTCTATACCCAAAGAACACCAAAAGTTCATCATCGGTAAAGGAGGCTTGGTCAAGCAAAAAATTGAGGAGAAAAGCGACACAAAGCTCTTATTTTCAAAATCCACTTCAAGTGATAGCAGAATCAATGACACCAACATCAACGTCTCCATCACCGGCTCCAAAGAAGGCATCAAATGGGCTGCCCAAGAAATTTTGGAAATCTCAAAGGAACAAGTGATTTTCTTTTTTTCTATGCGTTGGCTGTTGTAGTTCGTGACAAGTTGCACCTACGTGTCATCTAACTAAGGCATACCATAACAGTTGAATTTTGTGACTGGTTAATCTTGTCACATAATTACATCTCTATTAGAGACCGATAAATCCAATTTTTAGTTTGCTTAAAACCTTGAAAAGCACTCCCTGTGTATGCAAAAATTATTTAAAAAAAAGGTAAACCTTATTGGTTTCAAAACAACGACAGTCTAACTTGATTAGTCGTTTGGCCTTAACAATTTTTAAATACCCACATTTGATATTTCTTAAACCCACAAAGATCTCTACGTGAGGCCCGCTGTTATCCCCAAACCCACAATTTTCCTCTTTTCATTTCATCATTTCAGATTACGTTTCTAATATTTTATACATACACTGTCTTATAAGCAATCTCTGAATGAATTAAATTTTTTTCTGAATGCACAAAAAATAAATATGATCTGTATCTGCAACTACGATACCGTTTTAAACTCGTAATAATAAACGAACGTTTATTGATTTTAAAGATTTGTAAAATGTATTTAAAAATTTAGTCAAAACTGAAGAACGTAAGGCTGGACATAGAGAAGGACTATCACCCATACATTCGTGCATACTCTACCTGTGCTGGCTTCAAACACGACCACGATTTATTCTCCAATCTCGAAAAGTTTTCTTCCTCCATCAAACTCCATATTCCTCCTTCTACTTCCCCCAACACAGAAATCGTGGTGTCTGGAAGGAAAGAGGAAGTTGAGGCAATATCAGACTGCATCAATAAAATATATCAAGAAAAGGTTAAGATTTATCTCTATTACTCGTGTTTCTTTGCTATTATACACAGTGCAATTTTTAACGTTATAAGTGAATCGTGTTTATGAATCAAAAATTTAGGAAGATAACAAAAGTACATGCAACTTTTATAATATACAATTCAAAATGTCACAATTAATTTTTAGCAAGCACAAATCTTAAACTTTATATGCAACAATTTTTTAATTATCCGTTTATCTTTTCATTAAAATTCATTTTCTAAAAAGCTGAAATAAAAAATGTCAAATTTAGTTTCAAAAGAAAAAAATTAATTAAAACATGTTTAATACTTTATGTAAAATTAAATTAAATTGTACCGTGTTATTCTTTTTTTAAATTTCCTCTTTACACATCTGTTTTTTGGGAGTAAAATTTTCTAGGTATGTTTTGGATAACGTTCTCAAATATCTTCGCTTTGTACACCATTTAACCTAGTTTGATAAAAAATCTTTGTAAATTGTCTTTAGGATTCTTTGTATGTCTCAGTTTACGATATCTAATTAAAAAAGTGTTTTTTGTATTATCTTTTGCAGTTGAATATTTAGACGACCTTAATTTTTAGAAAGAGGTGTGCCAGTGGTTTGAGTGCAAGGTTGCTAAGGAAAAACACAAGTACGTTATTGGACCCAAAGGTTCGGGCATTATAGAAATGATGAAAGAAACGGACTGCATCGTTAACGCTTCAGCCATGTCCAGTGATAACGAGGTCATCCGAATTTTTGGTCCCTTGCAAAATCACGCCCGAGTTCTCAGCTTGATCCTGGAAAAGGTTTGTAATTTTTCTTTTGACTCTGCTCACAATTTGTCATTTCAGGCAGACAGTTTCACCAGCGAAACCCTAAAGGTTCAGCCTTGGATCATCAAATACCTGATTGGCCACCAAGGAGCAAATATCAAGCCTATTTATGATGCTTTTCCCAAGGTTCGCCTTTTCATTCTTATATCTTGCTCGATAAGCCAGAATTTTCGATTCTTTGATTATTCGACAAATATAATATTTAAAATCGTGCAAATTGCAAAGTATAGGTAATAACTTTTGTAACATTGTAAGAGGTAGCAAAATATGAACAGAAAGTTTCATATTTTTTGATTTTTTAAAGAATATTTTCGATTCTTTGATTACAAAATTTTATTTTGATTATTTGATAAAATATATTATTTAATATCGTGAAAAAATTACAAAAATATAGGTAATAACTTATCTAACATCCTCTCCCCTAATGAGGTATATCAAATTTTACATCTAGCAAAATATGAACTGATAGGTTGGAGATGAATCATCGCGGTATACAGGTTGGAGATGAACCATTGTAGTATACAGGTATATAGATATGAAATACTATGTATCATCGTCTCCCCGAAATAGGTATATCAAATCTTACATCTAGCATAATGTGAACAGAAAGTTGAACATTGTCTCCCTAGTCATTTGTACATGGAATAGAAACCATCGTAGTATACAGGTTGGAGATGAATCATCGTAGTATACAGGTTGGAGATAAATCACTGTAGTATATAGTTTGGAGATGATATCAGGGGCGCACATCCGGGGGGCGAGGGGGGCGACCCCCCCCCCCCCCCCCCCCCCCCCCCCCCAATAATTTAAGAGTTGCTGCTTGTTTATAAAACATGTATGCAGACCTTCGAATCAATCAAACATCATGCCAAGTTGCTCTGAAATTTCTATCGAACATATTTTACAGACGATGCGTGAGAATAATAATAATCCATTGCTTCAATGCACACAATAAGTAAGCAATGTTTATCACAGTGTCTCCTCTTTATAGTATTTTTGAGCAAACACATGTTGATGATCTACTAGATTTTCTTTTCTTTTGTCACAGTGATTCTATTTCTCTTTCTCTCTCCTCTGTTTTTCTCTTCCGCTTTCTCTGCTAAAACTCAATCATTCACTCAAGCTCATTCAAGCTCTCTTCTTTCATTCAAGCCCTCTTCTATTGTTATCTCATTCAGCTCTCTTCTCTCCTGTGACGTAGCTAGGCTGGGCCCACACTTCTATGTACCGCATGGTCCCCCATGCAATGCGATATAAGTTTTTGAAAATTTCTCCAATGAAAGTATCAAGAAAGTATAAATAATGCTGCGCAAATTTTTTGTTTTTAAATTGTGCCCCTTCTAGCAACTTTTTTTGGCTACACCACTGCTTCTGTTTAATTTGCATTTAGAGTTAAATTAAAATAGTTTTCAATCGTTACAATTTTATATCAATGAATATTGTTAGACTCGCGCTAAGAATTTTTTTTCAACAAAAGTCACTTAATCTTTTCTATAAGTAAGAGTTGCTGCCTGTTTATAAAACATGTATGATGCTCGCATTATAGGATGTAATGATCATTCGAATACATGATAATGTTGGATAAGAGAATAAAAGGGAATGCAGACTTTAGATAGAGTTAAATTAAAATAGTTTTCAATCGTTACAATTTTATATCAATGAATATTGTTAGACTCGCGCTAAGAATTTTTTTTTCAACAAAAGTCACTTAATCTTTATCATTACATTTGCTACATTTTGTAACATTTGAAAACTTTAATTTTTTCAGGTCAAGAATTTTTTTTAAATAGTTATTTGGGTATGAATATTTTGATTATCTATTCACTTTAAAAGAAAGAATACTCTATTTGCTTAATATTTGAGCAGAGATATTTTTTATAATGTTCTATTGTTAAATTTTATAAGTAACACTGTACATAATCAAATCATTTTTTTTAAAGAAAATTTGTTGATTATTATAATAAAAATATAATATCGAAACAAAATGTTTCAGTTGTTAAAAATGTACTTGATCTATTTATGACAGCTGTCAGAATTTTATTTATAGACAAATATTCAAAAAAACGCAATGATTTTCTTTTCTCGTATATTTTGATTTATGTTAGTTTGGTCCTCGGACATTTCGCCCTATTATTTTCATAAGAAAGTTCGTCCCATGGACAATTCGCCCCATTATTTTCATAAGACATTTCGTCCCATGGACAATTCGCCCCATTATTTTCATAAGACATTTTGTTTCATGGACAATTCGCCCCGTTATTTTCATAAGACATTTTGTCTCATGGACAATTCTAAAAAATTAATAGATAAATTGATTAATTTAAAATAATTTAATAGAGATAAAATAAACTAATAGCCTATGAGACAATTTGTCACGGGCAAATTGTCTATGCGTCTATGGGGCGAAATGTCTGTCGACCGTTATTTAAATAATTTTTTAATTATAAGGGCTACTTAAAGGTTGGCTTTTGCTGCTTATAAAAACTTGAAAATATCAAATAAACTCTAATTTTTTATGCCTCCTATTATTTTGAAATTATTCTGAGAACAAACGGTTCCATTTTGAAATAGTGAAAATTGCTTTATTAGTTTATTTTGTTTCCTTTCTCTCTTATGTTAATTATGTAGCAAATTTTTCAATTTTGAGTAAAAGGTTAGGTGCAGCGGATGTATTTTCATTGACCAGGCACTGATGTACCGCTTATGTCAAACTATGAACAAATTCGTATCGATGAGAAATCGAATCCAGAAGCTTCCGTGCTATGTCCATCATATTAACCAACCTGCCATGCCACCCATAGAGTATTCTGTAGGGAATACGTCAAATTAGTTTTCAAAAAACTTAAGTTATGCTCTAAAATTTTTTAGTTTTTGTTGAAGCTCTATAACTTACTCTGATAGACTTTTTTCCTTAAAAGTTATTATAAAAGGCAAATCATTGCAAAATGTTAACAGTTATTTTACTTTTTGTAGATTTTTGTAGCTTGTATCAATTTAGCTTTTAAAATATTTTTGAATGATGCTGAGTAAAATGAAATAATGCGATCTTAATTTTTTGTTTTATTTTTGTTTGCACAATTTTAACTTCGTTTTATACCCTTGCCCCTGAATCAATCACATTTTTTCATATAAACATCGCAGGGTGTCTAGTAGACTCTTTGCCTTTAGACTACATTCACTCATATAAAACTACCCAACCTTCAGTTATTTGTTTTCTCTATGAATCAAATATCCTTTCATCAATTCCTGTTATGTGCCTGGTAAACTACTTCATTTTTCAAATGAAATACCCTATTCCACCCCCTAATATTTGTGGATTTTTTTAAACTAGTGTATATTCGATGGTTGTAGGTAAAAATGCCCCCAATTAAAAAGTAAGAAAAAATCCCGTCTAATTTTTGATTTTCAGGATTTTTTTAAATTATATAAATATTTTTATTTGGTACCGTTTTGAAAGGCTAAATTTCTAAAATTTCTTAATCTATAGGGTTTTTTCTTTATAAAGTTCTTGAAAACAATAGCAAAGGTGCAGATTTGTGGGAATGTGTTCTTAAAATCAGTTAAAATACAAATTATATTTAGAAAGTGTTTTGATACACACAAAGTCCAAGAATATTTGCTGTTTTATAAAAAAATTTTTGTATTTAAAAAATTGTCGTATGCTGAGTTTTTTAGTTTACTTTAATTAAATTTTAAATATTTTAGATGAAAAGTTAACTTTTTTTTTACAAAAAATCTTAATTCGGTATAGTCTCCGAAAACAGAATAGATAGGACTATTGCATGACCTGCATGTCGTAAGAGGCGACTAAAAACATTAAATAATTCCGTATAGTCTCGGAAAACAGAATAGGACTATTGCATGACCTGCATGTCGTAGGAGGCGACCAAAAACATTAAATAATTCCGTATTGTCTTAAAATATTTTCGCTGGAAGTATAGTATTTATTCACCAATTTTGTAAAAAAAATTTTTAAAAAGTAATCTTATAAATTTAGGACTTTAGGTATGCGCTGAGTTCAATTTTAAAGGATTGCTTGAATATTTGGTCTCCCGTGGTATTTCCAGATCACTAATTTTGAAAATTGCAAGAAAAAAAATTTCGCCCCCCCCCAATAATTTTGAGGATGTGCGCCCCTGGATGATATATATGTAATATAATATATAATGCATGTAAATGAGTCAGATCCAAGCTTCTGCTAAACTGTTTCCTCACAAAGTAAGTAGGTTAACTATTTTGCATGGCTTTGACCATAAGTGAATGGGTTTGAGTGTCGTGAAGTGATATTCGCGGAGCAATGGTGACTTGTTGGTTCTAAGTTGAGCAAGTGTATGTCTTAATTGTATTGATTGTGTTTCTTCATATGTGTCGATTTTTGGTGGAGAAATATTTATGAGCTTGTTATGTTTGAGTGTGGAGAGATATTCGGTTACCGTTTGTGTGTGTATTCCTTTTTTGACTCATGTTTGATTTTGATCGTCTTTTTCGTTTTGACATGTGTCATAAAAGATACGTTCGTTGTCTTGAAATATAGTATTTTTCATGTGCCTTTGTGCTTTTTGAGCGCGGTAGAACTTGTTTAATGGGTGATGTTTTTGTGCTGCTTTGGCTCTCAAGTTATACGCGTGTAAATTAATGTGTTCTTTAAGAGGAGCTATAGATGTTTGTGTGTTAGTGTCCACGGTGTTACCTGTTGTTAAACGCAGTGTTTTATTTTGAATTGTTTGTAGCTTTTTCAAGTTAGTGTGAGATAAAACAGATCCCATATTGTGGATGCATATTCTTGTATGGGTCGTGTCGTGTAATAGTTGTGTAGGTGTTGATGAGAATTTCTTTGTTTTTCTCTGCCTCTAATAAGGTTTACTGTTTTGTTTGCTTTTTCATGACTGTTTTGCGCGTGTTTGTTGTATGTGAGTTAGTTTGGAGTTGAATGTTAATCCTATTATGTTTATTAAGGCTGATAAAGTGCTTTTATTCTGGGCATTCTGCATTTGTCTGCCCAAAATTTAAAATTCCCTTTCATAACTTCACCCGTAGACCAAAATCCCTCACAACTTAATCGCCCAAATGACAAAATTTATCCGTTGTATGCAACAAATTTGATTGCTTATAAAATGTTAAATATTTTGTGTATTTACCTCTTAACATTACCTGCTAACTTAGCTAAAAAGTGTAGGGTTTTAAATATACATTTTCCGCATTCCATAAAGTTTCTTAACTATTGAATTTTAAATTTCCTTCTACATGGCATTTTGCCGTGACACGCTTCGTTGCAGGCTATTTTAGAAAGGTATGTCAGTGGTGCACGTGTCTTAATTCTAAGGAAAGGTTTTGTGAGAAAAGAAAATTGTGCTTTTCCAGCCGACTCTTATGACGTTGTGCTTGTGTTTGCAGATTCACATCGACATCCACAGAAGCGACGGCTGTGTTCTGGTGCAGGGCATACCGGAAGAAGTGGAACAAAGCGTGCTCTTCCTGCAGAAACTGCTGCATACGCTCGCGCAGAAGTACACGATGGAAGAGATGCGCGTTGACTCTCTCCTACACCCCTTCATCATTGGCAAGAAAGGCAGCATCGGTGAGTACGTCTTTACTTCTCTCTCCTTGAGAGTAGGTTGGCAGCTGTCGACCACTATCCCAAACTATCAAGTTATCGCCAAAATACAGAAGTCATGAGAAATCATGAGGGTGTCGAATCATTTATAATTGTAGTTTCAAAATATATTTATTAATTAATAAACAAAAGAATGAGGAGAGCATCATTCTTTAAATAAATGATAATCGCCAATTTAAAGAAGGATTCCATCATTTAATGTGATCGATATAAATAAAAAATATGGTATTTGTTTGAAAAAACAAAAAGTAGAATTGGTTGCAAATTACAGAAACGAAAGTCCGCGGTCAAAAGAGTTTTCGCAATTGGGAGATTAAAGGATAGGCTCTCAGTTGATATGAAGAACGCTGCGAGAAATGCATGGCTGGCAAAAATTTAAGGTGCTATGAAAATGCATAATAAAGAGTAGCCCTATTTATTGACGCTATTTTAGATATTTTTTAATCTTTTAAGTCTGACGTGTATATGAGACGAGGGAAGTTGTCCACGTTTTCCCTAGAAAAGAAATTAGAAAATTCATCATTTTGATTGATTATATGATTCTAGAACAATTGTCTCGTTTATCCTCCCTGATTATATGGTTGCTTGATCTTTGTCTTTTTCGACTTATTTGCCACAAGAATCTGCTTGATTCAACCACAGCATGTCGTCTTCTCTTACCACGATTTGAATGGATGATTTAGTGCTTGGTTTTTGACGGAATGTCGGGCGATCTCAGCGTGAATCTTGTCTTACTGACATGTCTGGCGATATTAAGTTTTCATGCTTGGTTTTTCTTGAGACCCTATCCACATGTTCGGCTCGCAGAAATCATATTTGAATTGCCTCATCAGTGACATATTGAGCGGCTGTAGGATCAATGTCCGTCTTGTATCTTTCACCTATTCTTGACCTAACTTTGTCCATAAAATGGCCTCGCAATAAATCCCACACGATCAAACTTCTTTCATTTGGTAGGCCATAAGCATACACCTGCTGGAACCAGCGTAACATACTGTTCAAACTGGACATCTCTCTTATTTTACCTTTCTTGCTCGTTGACACATCTACCACCATTTAGATTGGAGTGACTAATTGATTCGATTTTTGAATAAGCCATGTAGAAGACAAACAGTAATTTTTGTATTTTTTGTCTTATACGCGAGTATATACCGAGATACACACACACACACACACACACACACACACACACACACACACACACACACACACACACACACACACACACACACACACACACACACACACACACACACACACACACACACACACAC
>JAUIRK010000977.1:0-47500 GCA_030549495.1 Nectonema munidae | reverse complement strand
CTGCATATGGTTTTATAGTTATTAGACCCAAAACTTAACCAAGTTTTTTCTCCACTTGGCTTTCATATAAATCAATGGTTTCTTTCTAGTGTAGTAAACAATTGAAAAGATTGTGTATGTGCTTTATTATACACTTTCACCCGATGTTTACTAGTATTTACTAGTTTACTTCCATTGATATAGTTTTGTTTGTTAGTTAGTAGAATAAAAGAGAAATCGGGAGCAGCGAGCATCAGTTTCGACTCCAAGACATCGTCCATCCAGATAGAAGGCTCTGAAGATTCTGTATCTCTTGCCAAAGACATGATCAATGAAATTAGAGAGAAGAAGGTATACTTCTCTTTCAATCCAAACACCCACAATTAATTGCAGTCTATTTTCAGGAGAACGAAATTTCCAAAAATATAAAAATAGACCAGCGCTTCCACTCAATGCTCATCGGACCGAATGGTGAGCAGATCCGCGAGATCCGGGCTCTTTTTAACGACGTGAACATTGTGGTCCCTCCTAAAGAGCACAAGAGCGACGTAATCAGGGTCTGGGGCAACATTGGTGACGTTGACGCATGCATCCATCATCTACACAAGATCCAACTCCAATACGTACTTTTCTTCGCATTCATTCTTTGCTCTAAATGGCGGTCGATTGCGCTTTTTCCACAGGCGACTATCTTCGACATCAGTAACCCTCTTCCTACGGGATACCAGGACTGCTCCAAGCTGACTAAGAACAAATTCAAACAATACCTAAGAAGCGCAAACACCAACGTATCATTTATCTTCAGCAACGAAACCCCCGAATCCAACGGTAGAACCCTTTGCTCATTCCCGTCCTTATTTTGCAAAAAATTTTTAGAATCTTCCAACCACTACATCATTCGAGGCAAGAAAGATTGTGTTGATGAAGTTAAAAAACTAGTTCCTCAAAGCTGCACTGAGTTTGAACTTAGTGATCAACAATTCAAAGTTTTATCTTCTTCCAAATCTAACTTCTTGACACAGGTTAACATATGGCTTATTTTGATATTAAAATTATAGGGTCTAATTCCAAATTATCAGAATAATAACAATAAAAAAATTTAATTCCTGTCGTAAGTTCAAAAAAATTTTGAAAAAGGTTTATAAAAAACTTTATTAGAATATTTGGGAGAAGAGGTAATTGGCCACTCCAAAAATTAAATATTTGTTTTGGCCTCGTTAAGTTTGGAAATCTTTTCTATATGTTTTTCTAAATACGTTAATATGTATGCCCATATTCCAGTAATTCCTGATTCAAATGGTTATAAGCAGGGCGAGTAAAAGTCAATAAAGTCACTTTTATTTCCGTTTAGCAAAAACTTTTTGAAGAAGATCTTTACTTGTTTAGTCTAAAAAATTTTGAACTAATTTCAAATTTTTAAGTCAATCAAAGTCAATTTTTCGAGTTTAGGTCAATATAGTCAATTTTTATATTTAACACTTTTTGATTCAATGTGCCTAAAATTGTTATAAGCGATACATACAAGATTTCTTCTTTATATCAACACTTCCACAATAGTTGTGCTTTTTTTCATCTAATAAAGAGGTTTTACTGTAAAGTTTGCCTGACTGAAGTTAAACATGAAGAAGTTTTTTGTAAGACAATTTTTTTTGTTGACAAACGCGGTTACATACGATATATCCGCTGCAGAAATTATGAAATTTTATTCACAAACTTTTTTATCATGCATGTTTTTCACATCTTTTACACAAGTTTACCTTAAAAGTTAAGTTATCCTGCAAAATTGTAGATTACCGAAAATTAGTAATAGAAAAAGAGGTTCTTTTTTCAAACCTATCGGCAACACTTCTGTTCCAATTGTAACGAAATTGACAAATTTGTTGCAAGCAGCAAAATATTTTCATTAAAATCTTCCAACAGTGAAGAAATTAATGATGAAGATAAAAGAATTTTATTGCCAAATATCAATAAATTGTTAAAAAAAGAAAATCTGTTTCAAAACTTGCTAACAATAATTAGAGAATATTCACGATTCATTGATTTAGTCCGAAAAAGTCAACATAGAGACTTTTTCAGTCGAAGATGCCTTTACTTGTTTCTTCAACATTATTTCATTTAAGACGAATGTGGCGTTAAAAGTTATCTTGAAAATAGATTCAAATAAAATGAAATCAATAAAATCATGCATATGGAAAACTCAAATCTCTAGTAGTACTTATCCCAAATTACAAAATTGTTAAGTTTTAATTTTAGAAGTAGAAAGATCTTTTTCTAAACTGAAAAAACTGCTAGAAAATGGTCGAATTTTAAATCAGAAAATGTCATTAATTATATATTGTTGTATTACAAAGTCATGGATTCTTTGAAATAATTTTCAATACTTTCTCTAAAGTGTTCATAGTTGTTCAATTCAATGAAACTTTAAAAAGTCAATAAAGTCAATTTTTTGTATCAATTTTTCCTCGCCCTAGTTATAAGTGTTTGTTCCAAATACCTAAATTTCATAAAACAATTTTGAAGACGAATTCCACCGACTTTCTTGAATCATTTTAAAGGATGAATGAGTTCTTTGAGTACGTCAGTTCATTATATCTAAATCATAGTCCTTGATCTCCATCCGTCAATTATCATCTGTTTGATCAAACAAGATTTTTCAATACTATTAGGTTAGCTCTCAGAATACAAAAAATAGACCCACATAAATTTGATATATAATAATTCCTACCAGATACTTTTAGGTCAAAATTATGAATATCTTAATAATATCACTAAATTTTTAAATTTAGGGCAAAAACACGATAACTTTGTATTAAAAAAATCGAAAAATGAATTTAAAAATATAAAAATTATCTTATTTATTTTATAAAAAGTGCTTATGAATATTTCATGTTAAATGACAATGATCTTTATAAAATAAATCATGTATTAATAGAAAATTAAATTGTAATTTATTTTATTTTTTATTCCTTTTTGTTCCATAATTGGAGCACAAACAGACCCATAATTTTACAAGTTAGAAATTTACACTAAAATTTATCAAAAAATCGAAGAAGAAAAAAGGTTTATTTTAATTTTAATAAATAAATTACAAACAGATTTAGAACCTATTTTTAAACGTATAAAATTTTCAAAAATTTAGAAGACTAAAAAGGTAATAAGTTTAATATTAAAAATATTTATAAAAAATAAAAAAAATATATATATTGAAAAAAGGTCATTATTTTTTTGTTAGTTTCAAGTTTTTTGAGGTTGTGGGCGACTTTCATCAACCCTTATCCAAAACTGTTCTCTGGGCTTCAAAACATGTTTCACTACGTTTGAATAAGAGAGGGGATTGATCATTTCTATTGAAAGCCTACTCACTCGATTTATAAATATAATAACATTTGTTGTCATTTTAATGAATTTTACGCCTCATTTTTTTAGAATTGTAAACTCGGATATAAGAAATTTTTGAAAAAACGTAAATAACCATTCTACAACATTTTAAAAAATTGAGTTACGATCGTCACTCTTCGGAGAATATTTAATTAGAAAAGAAAGTTGTAGGTTTGAAACCTTCAGAGGATATAATTTATCAAGCCACTTTTTTCAAATAGATTAGCTAGTGAAGAAATATGTGAGTTGATAGATTTTGGAAAAGTCACTCATAATGACATTGATCTTGAAGGTACGCCAATCATGCTGCCCTTTTGAACGCGTAGGCGCTTTTTTTTGATTAAGATTCCCAAAGATACGCATGCTGAGTAGAGGGAACAAAATAATTTTAATACTTCTTTATCTTTTGACTCTATTTTGTCTTAAAAATATGCTATATTTGTCCGGTTATGCTAAATTGCCCTAACGACCTTTTTTTCTGAAGAATTGAACCCGATGTTTTCAATAGTGCTGTTTATTCGTCGCGATGATTTTCATGGTATACTTAGAACCCTACATTTTGCTGGTAACCAAGTTATGCCTAACAGTGATAGATTATATAAAAAACATTTGAATGCTGTTAGTGAAATTTTTAGTTTACCTGAAAAAATTAGCATCGATGAAAACAGTGTTCCTTATTTTGGAGGATTTCCTGTTAAACACGATTTGGCTATAAAGTTTGAGCCTTATGCTCTGGTGGTGGGTGGCGTTTACTTGCATAGTCTTTTCTTGCCTACTGTGGAAAAGGTACTCAAAGTTGTCATTCAAAATGAGGCCTGTTCTTTTATCCTTTTGTCTATATATGAAGGCTGTAAAGTTTATTGTGTGCCCTAAATTATGTGATGAAATGAAGGAGTTAGGAATCGGTTTTACTGGCACGGAAGCGGAGCTCACTTGCTATCAAATAAAGTTATGGCAAAAAAGTGGCAGTAGGGAGAGATGCTTCATACCAAGAAAACAAAATAATGCTTTTATGGAATGATAATAATAAATCGCTTCTTCTATTCGTTATGATCTTTCTCTCCCAAATTGGCAGAGAATGTGGAGGCGTCGTAAGTTTCTCTGTGAACGATGTCTATCCTCTTCATCCTAGCATACTGCTTCATAACTGTAGTTGATTATTTCTTTATATTTTTGCTTTGTGTTGTATTTTATCCAGCGATATGTGACAAACGCCGCCATTGTGAAATTGTGAAAAATTTCCAATCAAACAAACCCGTACAAAAATATCCGATAAAAATTTAGATCGGAGTGAAAGGGTTAACAATAAAACAAACTTTAACATTGAAATTTTAACATGTATAAAGTTGTAAGTCTCATTGAAAACTTTAAAGTTAGGGATACCGCGCCATGTTTTCACTTAAAAGCGACAATAACACCACTTCTGGTAAAGAAGGCGTAAGTCTCTATTCGAACCAACACCGTGTGGTAGACAATTAAGAAAACAATTAAGAACTAAAATTCTCATACTCTCAAATTATTATTGGTGTAATGTTCGCCTCTCCCCTTCATTTATTTAGCATGAGCCTAGGGCATAAATGGGTTGCTAATTTTTTTAATCAGCACACACTTTAATGATGTAATTTCTGTTGACAATGTCTCTCTCCTCATGACGTTATTTGAATTTCGTGAGCGCCTACTTTTATTTTGTGACCCTTTTTTAAGCTGGAGAAAAAGCAGGAATGCGTGACGCGCTTGCTTTCCTCGAAAGAAGAAGGCAAGAAGCTCTCTGTCTTCTCCTTTAAGGCGGTGCACGTTAAAGGCTGCAGATCTGAAGTGGCTTCCTTTCTCAGTGAAGTCGTAAGTTCTTTTCCACCTTCATACGCGCTTACTTTCGTTTTCTCTTCTTTGTCCTCAAATGTAACTAAGTGGACACTTAAAGGGTTACGGTGGGCAAGTTTCATTTCACTTTGGCCGGAGCAGCGATGAGTGAGCGTAGTACCAGCTAACCGACTGGGCATCCACCCTGTGGATATTTTTTCCTTTCTACACGGCTTACTTGCACATCATTTTCTCTCTTGAAATAATTGCAAATTAAAAAATTTCTCACCAAATTACAAATATTGTTTTTTCTGACAATAATATCAGATTAACTATCGTAATAGGTAGGAGGCAGTAAATACTCTATATTTATTATGCTTTGTCTAAATTCTTTTCTCTAAAATATACTTCCTTTTCTACTGACCTGTTACTCCTTCTCTCAGTGTATGATTCCAAAGTCAGAAGTTGAACACACACTTAAAATAGTAGTGAAATCAGAAAGTTAGCTCCATTACTAAATTATATCAATATTTTGAAGCACTTAGCGATAAATATTTTTATTATTCATTTAACGTTAATTATTTTCCCTCCATAATGGGCGATTTTAAAATTTTTTAGAATCTTCCAAGTCGTCGATTTAGAGAAAAAGTTTGGGAAACCCTTCTGCTTCCCTACTAACGCTTTATTTTTGTGTTGTTTCCAATTGTAGTTCCGTCAAAATCTTGCTAGCATCTTAGGCACTAGTTTTCGAAATTTTATCTTACGCTTTTCTTTTAAATGATTTTCGTGTAAATTAAGGCATACGATTTTATTCCACAGGTCTCTGCTGACCGCTTGTTTTTAAACGGTTAATATCCCCTATGGCGTATGCTACTTTAACTTTAAAAATGTCAAGATACTTTTGTTAAAGAAACAGCATAGATAAATGTGAAAGTGGTGATGCTAAAACTACTTTCAATAATATAAAAATGGGAAGATCACTAAATGAAAAATGATAACCTTTATGTAAATATCATCTCTTTTTCTATTTTATTGTAGGAGATAAGGGCGTAAGGGTCGTTTTTGGAAAAAGATATGACCAATGTTAAACTATCAGAGGTACATACGAGTGTTGGTAACTGATCATAAAATGCAAAACGAGTCTCCTACGGCGGTCATCATTCATTAGAAGTGTGTGATGAGGGGATTTTTGTTTAGGCGAATTACGTCACCGTTGACTGCTTCATACCCCAAAAATACCACGGCCAAATCCTGGGCTCCAAACGAAGTGCCTTCAACGACATTTGCTCCAAGTACCAAGTGGAAGTCACTCTGCCCGCAAGAAAGGCCTCTCCTCTCCTCCCCTCTTCTGAGAATAGTAAGTTCGCTGCTTCCTCTTTCTACATTGATTTCCCAAATTTATAAATTATGTGCGGGGAGGGGCTGCTAAATTTTAATTTCTCGCACCTTTTTAAATTATTTCATTATTTTTTATCAAGATAAAAAAATAGGTAGAAATATCCTGAATACTACATAATACGATATGAGAGTTATTATCTGGAAAAATGTTTCATGTATAGAGAAATTGGCAAATAATTCTCCCTAAAACCAAGTATTTTCTTAATTAAAATATTTTTGTTTAATAATTATTATTTCATTTGTTTGTTGGAAATAAAATTTTTATTCAATTGTTTCCTTAAAATTCGGTGGGTAAAATTGCGCATCCTGGCTCGAATTAATTTACTTTGAATACACGTTAATAATGATTTTATGAAAAATTGCCCGGTCTCGAAGTTGAACTCTAGTTCTCGGGACTTGTTGCATTATCCCATTTAAATTCAACTCTATTTCCTGTTAATAGTTAATAATTATAAATAGCTGGGAAACTTCTTAGTCAAATAAATTTAACTTCTTTGTTTTTATAAAGCTATTTGAATATTTCTTGATTTTAAATTGATTTTAATACTATTTTCTTTAAATAGCGAATAAGTATGAGACGAAATTTTTAAGCAGGGTCACCTGAGACTGTCGCCTTCATGCATTTTATAGCATTGTAGTAGATATTTAAGTCTAAAAATAGCGTTATCGTTTTAGGAAATATGAATGAAGAAAATGAACACGATGAAAGTTTAGAGGAAGAAAATAGCGTAATGGACTGTATCAAAATCTATGGCAAAGAGGAAGACTGTCTACTCGCGAAACAAGAGATCAGAGTATTGTCTTTGTTACGCACTTTCTTGAGTGTCAATCAAAAATTACTTTCAAAAAACCAATTTCCACAAATCTCTTGTGTTCTAACTTCTTTAACTTCATTATTTTCAGAACAACGGGGTTTTATCAGTCCTTTCAAAACTATAGCAAATTATATTGAAACTTTGTAATAATTAAGTTCTTGTCAGAAAAAAAATATTTTTTTATTTAAATAATTATTTTATACTAGTTAAAAAATAATTACGATATAATTTTTTGACTATTTTGGGATAAAATAAAATTCGTTATGTCTTTTTGTAGAAAAGAAATTAAAATGAATAATAATTTAGGAAAATGCATATACATAGTAGCTTTCTCTTTGAAAATAGACTAAATTTTGTCACATACTCTTAAATCTACTTAGAGTATAGCGAAATATATCTTAACGCCCTTAAAATGCATTATATTCTGTCTCTCTAACGGGATATTTTTGAGTGATTTATTTTCTCAGTCTAGAACTAAAACCACGAGGAGTTAAAATTTCAAGGATTTGTGCTTTCGATTTAAAATAAGTGAATTTGATTGTTTTAAAACATGTATTAGTCAAAATGAATTAGTTAGGATAAATATCCCTAGATAGAATAGCTCCTAGTCTGTCCTTGATTCACTCACGATTGCTTATGACTATTCAATTTTTTTCCTCAATTTTCATAACATTTGACAAGTGCTCAGCCAATTTCTAAATGAGCCTTACTGTTTAAAATTTAGGAAACTATTGTTACACTTAGGATTTAACTAAAATTACCATCAGTGTTATTATTAGAGTCGAGGTTAGGCTTAGTGTTACCTCTTTTTTGCCATTCTTGACACAAACTTTCTTATTTATTTGTATTAATACGCGTCTAACACAAAAACATACAGACATGCATACTACATAGATATTGACATTAGACACGCATACACTGAAATACTTTAATCTCAAAAACAGCGGTATAGCCCCCTCGATTACATGAAAACTTCACACGACGAACAAACCAAAGTATTTCATATAATAATAATGACGTGTGTTTAAATATGTATTTAAAAATTGAACAAGGAATGATTTGAATTGAACTTGGATAAATAGGAAAAAATGTATTGTTAAAAATAAACAACTAATTTTGTTGTAAATCGCATCTTCCTTCTTATCTTCTCTTCTTGGCAAAAATTTTTTTTGACACTAATCTTTTTGTAATCTTGAAAACAGTGTTAGTTTACACCGAAATTAATTATTTATTTTTAACCCTACATTTTTTCCTATGTATCCAAGTTTAATCTTCATTTATATAAATATGCATGAGTTTCCTTTCAAGCAATCCATCTTATAAGCTACTATAATTCAACAATTGTTCCATTGTCCTTTGAATGGGTGCTTTTTGTATCAATTATAATGTCTTCACTCACTGCTATTTGTATTTTCATATAGCTGTGATCTTTGGTAACATAACCCTAATCAGATTATAAGGTTAGACTACACTTATAGGCATTTATACTCTCTAATTACATCTTGGGCCATTTACATCGTATTCATTCATAATGTTTATTTATCTACTTATAGAATTTAGTGCCAATTTCTCTGTCAATCTACGTGCCTTTTGAATTTCACAAATCCATAATCGGTCCCAAAGGAAAGGAAATAAAGGAAGTGATGAGTACTTGTGATGTGAACATTCAAGTTCCTGCCATGAAACTTCAGTCAGATCACATTCTCATAACTGGTCCTAATGATTCTTGTGAAAAAGCAAAAAGCATTCTACAGCAAAAAGTTCTTTCACTTGAGAAGGAAAAATCACAGCGTGTATGTTGTCTTTATGATAGCGAGATTTGCTTGCGATTTTCAAACTTAGAAAACCTTTCATATATTCTTAAGAATGACAATTTTTGCTTCCCTTTTTAATGCATATTTTCCATGTATACACATCATTAGCCTGTCTGCAAAAGTGTATATCAGTTGCTTAGTTATTTATTAGTTGGATACCTCTCTCTATCTTATCACTAAGATGCTTCTTTTTTCTTGTATTTATAATTAAAATTTTAATCAATTTCAATTTTTTGAATACTTTTTTTTCAATGAAAGGAGTGAAGGGGTCTTTTTCTCATTTTGTTTGCTCAATTTAACTTAAGTTAAAATAACCACATTTTAGGAGCTCAAAAGTTATTCCGAAACTTTAAGCGTAGATCCAATTTACTTTTCGAAAATTATTGGGCGCCAAGGAACTAACGTTTCCAAATTACGGAATGACTTCGATGTTCAAATCTTGTTGTGTGACTCTGAAAAAGTTATCAAGGTTGTTGGTTTGAAGGAGAACGTGGAAAAGGCGATTGAGTGCGTGCGGCGCAAACTCCACGAGTGGGTAAGCAGCTTTATACGCATTCTCTTTTTGTATTTCGTCTTAATTTTTCATTAGGAGAACACGGTGACCGAGCGCGTTCCTCTGGACAGAAGACTCTTTACTCGCCTGATCGGACCCAGAGGGAAAATGATTCGCCACCTCATGCACAAGTACCAGGTATTCCAGAAGGCTGCTTACCCATCCTTCTCTACACTCCTTCTTTTTCCAGGTTGAGATCATCGTTCCCAAGTTCGGCAGCAACGCTGAGCTTTCTTCGCTCGAAGACGCTGACGAGGAGGGAGGGCAGAGCAATGGCATCTTCATCAAGGGTCTCGCGGAGAACATTTCCAACGCTGCCTTGCACATCACCTCAATGCAAAACGAATGCGTATGTTCATCACTCTCTAGACGCGTTGCCTTAGTTGTTTTGCGAAAATTTGCCAAACCTTTATTAAATCAAGCCCTCTAACACCCTGTTTCTCAGTTATTTTCACTCCCTCCCCTTTGTCAATTGTCAACTTTCTCATGGCTTCCTTTTATTTTATTTTTATTTGGAACCTACAACTCATATCTTAATATTGAAAGGTATCTTTCTTCAGAGTTCTTTTACATCTTATATATTACCCTAACTCTACCATATTTTAACTTTCAAAATTTTGCTATTTCGCATGAATACACTCCTTCTTAGTAACTAAATTAAGGTATCTTCGATTTTCCACTGAAGAAAACTGAATCTTTTTTATATCATACTTAACTCATCGTCGCCAGAAAGTTGAAATTGAGGGTGTCATGTCTTATGGAAGCGTTATTTCTGGAGAAGTACCCCCAAGGATCAATCCTCGCTCCGCTCAACAAAATATTTTTTTCTATTTGCAGACGACATCTCCATTGTTACTCCAATAGAATTTGTTGATGTATTTAATCTCCTTGGCTTAATAATAAACAAAAATTTAACCTAGAAAAATGATATAAACTTTGTAAAATCTAAAATAAGCTCGGCAAATGGTCTAATCAAAAAATATATAAATTAATTACCCATACACTCATAATTTATAAAAGTTTATTCCTACCTTATTGCTACTGTAGCACTATTTGGGGTATGCTTATATTTCTAAGCTACGTCATCTTCGGAAACAGGCTATACGCATCATTTTCAACATACTTTATTTATTAAGCTATACATCTTTGCTTTTTCAAAACTATAATTTATATTTTTAACAGTTATCATTTTCATATATACGCTTTTTTCGAACCTAGTACCTCATATCTTTAATCCTTGGATATGCTTTAATTGTGATCTGAAAAAGTACAACTTATATCTTCAAATAATCTATCAATGATGAGAACGAAACTGTTTACTATAAAAAACTTTTTTAGACATAGAACAATAAAACATTGGAGTGAATTTCTTATAAAATTTGGTCTTGACAAGTCTTTGAGAAGATACAAATCTTCATTAGAAAAGACTCTAATTTGTAAATATAATGAATCTTGTAAAAGTATAAACGCTTTACGTGCAACATTACTGTAGATCATAAATCTTTCTATTGAATAAAATTTTTTTCTTATTACTAACTACTAGTTTGTGTATGCGTATATCTATCTTAACCCTTTTTATTATATCGTTTTTTTCTTATGTGTCAATATAACGTTTCTCCTGCACTTCTACATTCTACAATCAACTTCAATTATCCTGGCTTTCAACAAAGATAAATTATGGATGATTACACTACGGCTTCGGACGTTCTGATTCTCCATAAACTATTCATAATCTCGAAAAAGGAAAGATTTAAATTTTCTTCGCAATCCATCTACAAATATGCGACCATAAACTTTCTTACCATCAAAAACTCTCTCTAACTCAAACAGACCTGATTTAACGACCATTTAAATTCTTCCCATTTATTCGATGATTGTGTCATTAAATCAACGTGATTAATGGTAAAGGTACCGTGGGGTGTTTTCATCGAAAAGGCACACTTGCGCCGCTTGTATCCAACAATGAGTAAATGAGGCCATCAAACCCAAGACTTTGAGCTATCGAAACCCAGTATCTAAATCAAAAATGTTAGTGTATGAAAAATTTTGAAGTAAATTTTTAGAGATTACTTTCCTCTTTTGGTATTATTTCTTTCTTAGCACAATTCATTGTGGAGATTGAAGTATAAGAGTAAATTATCGCAACTTTCTTTCTAATTTTCATAATATTGCTAATCAATTCTCTTTCTTCTCAACTAACTAAGAAATTTTTACAGAACTAATTGAACACCATTTTCAATCTTGACCAATTGAAAAGCAGCTCTACGATATTTATGTTCTCGCGTTACTTGATTAGGTACTCCCTTGTTTACACTCTTTTCGGTTTTAGATGGAAGAAGTAAATGAAGCAGCTGAGTTTGCTCAATACATTAAAAAAACGACTTCCAAAAATAAACCATCTCTACTCGATTTCGTTCGAGATGACGAGTTGGTGCAGATTCAACAAACCCAAACGCACGAAAACAATCACGTTGCCGACCAAATAGAAACTAATCTGGAAGAAGAACAAGAGCCTATTTTGAATGGGGGGCTATCCGAAAAATTAATCAATAGTGCAGAAACCCATGTTCTAGATGATTTGAAAAATCCTTCCTGGTAAATTTTCTGCTTTTTGTTATCATTTCCATTTCGATATTTTATCTTTTTATTTTAAAAATAGATTCTCTTGCTGCTACTTTTCACTGGCAAATTTTCTCTACAATTTTGTTAATTTTTTATATTTTCTATAGTTATATACTTGTTGTTAGTGAAAGAAAGACAGACGCGACACTCATATTTATTTATATTATTAGCTGACCGTTGTGCAAACTTTGATGTCAAGAATTCATCGCCGCTTTTTATGATTTGTTTGCACTTTATTTTCACTTCTATCAGAAATTTAATCGAAATAAAATTCTATCATTTATTACTAAATCTGATTTCATATTATTTATTTTATATTCACGTTTTTAACGCTTCGATCTAAATTGAAGGCTTCCTTCATCATGAGTATAATAGCGTTTTTATCATCCATTTCTTATAAAAATGAAGGAAAGTTTACTTTAAGTTCTTATATATGGAACAAGTACACACGAAGCTTCATCCAATTATATTTATATAAAAAACACGATAATGAAAGCGTATCGAAATTTTGAAAAATATTATAAACAAAACTATAGCGTGAGCGAAGATGAAGAAAAAGATCCTTTGCAGGTCTTTTTCCTTGTGAATAAATGCTTCCCATGTTCTTCAGTAGAATCATTGCATATTAATATTGTGTTTTTTTATTTTTTATATTATTCGTGCGAAGAGTCAATTTAAACAACTTAATTTGAAATAACATTGCAAAAACATGTGAAAATGATTATTCGAAATTCAATTATAGTAACGTGTTATTTTGCTCGCCTCCTTAAACTCCTTTGAACTACAGTCAGATCCCGTTTATCCGACACACTTTTTATGATGACCATTTTCCATAATGAATTTAATCCCGTTATACCGACATTCATTCTCCGACTCTGACACTGTTCTCATCAAACAAAATGTCCTCACCCTGTTCTGTAAATCTTGTTAATCCGACACAATTTATTTTATATTTCCGCTGAACACATCATATCATATGGAGGAGACTTATTATTATGACAAATAACAACAAATGAGCAAACTGCACTTTTCTATCTCCATAGAGAAGATGGCGAGAAGTAGGGCAAAGAAGAAGCAGCAACACATCATATCTATGTGTAAGCAAAAGAAAGGGTGATGAATGCGAGATTGTAACATAATTGATTTATGGTTTTTTTTCATCAGTCACATGTGCAAACTAATGAAAGTGATTGCTACATGATATTTGTACTAAGAATTATAAAAAATGTATAATCAATTACGTATATTTAGTCTTTCTTACGTCTAGTTCATTGAAAAAAACTTTTAAATATTCTTTTCCTTTTAACGAGTTTGTATTTAATTTGAACATCTATTTGAAAGTACATAGGCGTTCCGCTGATAAAGTTAAATGTCTAATCAATCCCAAGAACATTCCAGTAGCATCTTCCACTCTACTAAAGGATCACGTGTGGACCAATCTGTAAATCAAAAACGGGAGATATGCATGTAGAAAGCAGATCCCCCCAGATCCACTCAACACGAGATAGCTTCACACTTTTCAAATATTTGTCAAACAATCATTGGCCGTTCGACAATAAGTGATTTTGTCTAAAAAAGAAAAGTATTGAATATGGATACGAATGAAACAAGTGTACTTCGCTTGCGTAGTGCAAAACATCAAGCAATGGAAAGTGCTTTGTATGTGTGGTTCACAGACGTATCAGCTCGTGGCGCCTCAATAAATGATGATATTCTCATTTCGAAGGCTCGTGTATTTGGAAAAGATCTGGATGTTGGAAACGTGTTCAAATACTCTAGCGGTTGGCTTGACCGTTTCAAAAAACGTCATGGTATCAAATTGTTTATTAAACATAGAGAAAGCTCCAGTTGTAGCATGAATGAAGTTCAACAATTTAGAGAAAAAACACAGAATGATCTTCAAAATTATGATCCAGAAAACATCTATAACATGGATGAAACTGGCCTCTTTTTTCGTTTGGAGCCGAATGCTACTTTTGGAACTGGAGCCATGAAAGGTAAGAAAAAGAACAAAGAACGTCTTACGATTGCACTTTGTGCCAACGCTTGTGGCACACACAAACTTAAGCCGCTTGTAATCGCAAAATTTGCTCGCCCACGATGCTTTGGCAAAAATTTGGATCCCAAAGTTTATTGTGATTATTATTCAAATAAGTCAGCCTGGATGACCACAATTATTTTTTGATTTGGCTTAAAGACTTTGAGACTCATGAGAGATGCCAAAAAACAATTGATTCTACTATGCGATAATGCCACCAGTCACAAACAAGCTGGACTAAAGCTCACAAACACCAGGATAGTTTTTTTGCCACCAAACTCCACTTCACACATCCAACCAATGGATGCTGGCATCATATGTAACTTTAAATTACATTATCGTAAATTCATTACACGCCATTTCATCCGATGTATTAATGATAAAGAAGATTTGAAAGTAAACGTAAGCACTTGGTATGGTGTATAATAATGCCTGGGGTTTGGTTGAACAGACTACAGTCATTGTTGGAGACATACAGGCATTCTTGTAAATCTTACCTTACAATGAATGTGACACATGTTGATGAACATAGAGATACAGAAAACACAAATTTATGTGAGTTTCAAGAATTACTCATTCGCCTCGAACCGGAGTTTGAGGAAGTAATGTCAGCAAGCGCTTATGCAAATGTTGATGCTAACATTGAAACAGCTGAAATGTTAACTGAGCAACAAATATCACTTTGATTTCATCTTCTGAAGTAGAAATTGACAAAAATTTGAAAGATGATGAATATAAACCTCCAACTACTTTAGTTGAAGCTAGAAAAGCACTTTCAACTGTTTTAAATTTCATTGAGTGCAACCCGAAACTACATTTTCGTCATCACCACAATCTAATGGCTTTATACTATGATTTACAACTAAAATCAATTGAAAGTTCGACTTCTATTAAAGATTTTTTTTGAAAAAGCTTGAAAGATATTTTTTAAATAATTTTTTTTTATACTTTTTACACTCTGTTTGACAAGAATATAAATAGTTATGCTTGAGCTGAATGTTTCTATAGAAATTTGAAGTTACACTACAACAAACTTCATTAATCCGACAGAAAAAACTTAGGTACCAACGATGTCGGATTAACGAGGTCTGACTGTATATAAATGTATACACCTTATTTCTTCCAGGACTCATTAACATCATTTTTAGCCGCATGTACCTAGATTCTGGCTATGCGCCTGATTACATGCATGTTTTAATAAAGTGATGGTAAGTAAGTGATACACTTAAGAAATAAACTGTAAAACCTTATCGAAGGGATTATGCATCGGCCAAGTAAAGGGTTTAAACTTGATTTACTTTAATACAACTCCAGGGTCGATAAAAAAGATCACAATTGAATTGAATTGAATTGCACTTGGTTTTATTTCGTATGAATTTCAAGCTATATATTTTACAAAAACACTATCCTACCGCAAAGTACTGTATGCACCAGTGAGCGTCACCAGCTACTCGAATAGTATATGGGGATCTAATGATGCATGCAACAGTGCAATTACCTGATCATTGTGTTATAAGTATAGGTTTAAGCAAATTTAGCACTTGATTCACTCTTTCAGGAAGAAAAGAGGAGTAGACACCAAATGATAAAAATGTCTGGTCCATTTGAGGCTAAATCTGGTCGAAATTTTGCCATTGCAACATATTTCATCTTCCTCATTCAGATTAATCTGTAAGACGAGTGCTTCATTAGGGTCTCAAAGTCCATTTCAATTTCCATAATATCACCTCGTCTGTCTTATTAAGCAGAAATATTTAACCATTTTGAAATAAAATTGTTTTTTATGTAACATGCTTTCTACTAAAAGCTATACTTTTTTTTATAGTTTCTATAAATAAAATTCTAGGTCCCATTAAATATCATTGGTACCAGGATTCTAGGTACCCTCTAAAGATCATTAGTACCGGGATTATAAATAAATTAACTTCAAGTTTGAAAAATTTAATTCTGTTCATAATGTATACGATTAAAAATAGTTTTAATTAAAAAAAGGTATTTAGTCAACTCTCCTACAAATATCTAAATTTATTTGTAGATTTTTAAAAAATATTTTTAATTTTCGGTTCTCACACGCGCCCCACACAAATATTGAAGAAATATTTTTCTGTATGAAGTTTTAGGAAACTCCTCTTTATTATGTAAAAAAATATTCTCATAACCTGTACGGTTGAACGCGGGTATACAACTTAATTGTCATCTCCAACCTGTATACTACGATGGTTTCTATTCCATAGTAAGATTTTTACAGGGTATAAAATGTTAATCTACCTTTATTTACACACACACAAGCGTCATAAATTGACCACTCCAATGAGGAAATATTGATTTTTGAGTGTGTTATTCATAATTCGTTAATATGCGAGAAATTTTTAAAAACATTAACCTATCTTAAAGAGCATCCTTTTACCTGGATTTTGCATGTCGTTAGGTATTTGAAAAATTTTAATATTTTTTTATAAGCCTTGGAACAATATGGACATTTTTGCTATTTTAGCGTGCAAAATGAATAATTACATATTTTTTTCCAATTTTTTGCATATTTATAAAATATACCTAACATTAATAAAAAGGCTATGCGCAACATACCAGTTACATAAAATTTCGCGTATCAAATTTCTTGTTAAACAAGCCGTCATTTAAGAACGTCAGCTCTAGACAACCGTATTCAAGCCCCCGTATTTTGTAGTGCCCCGAGGAAGTATGCATATTAATGCAAAATAAATATGAATGATGTTGGATTCGCTATCCACAGTTTATAAATTCCAAAATTATTTTCTCAATTTTTTGAACATCACTTTTTAGTGCGAGATTTGCAAACATGTTGACGCAAAACAGCTTGAGTGTGAACGACGCTAATAATGATGAGATAGAATAATCTGGGGGCCGACCCTAACAGTGTGGGCAATATGAGGATAGAAAACTGTTCACTCAATTTCAAATAAAGTTGTGTTTTGGACTGACCAGTTAGAGTGATATTGAGATAGCGTAATTCGGCGGCTAACAAGAACAACGAAAAATTCGGCTCCCAAATGTCCCACACCCACAACTTTTATAAATCATGCAAAGTATTGTATTAATAAATTCGTTCGACGTATTTTATGGGTTGACGGTCCTTCATCATTTACAGGTAATCCAAAATCGCCATACGTCACAAAATCGAAAGCAGAAAACTTGATATTGGGTTCTTTTTATCAAGATTAAATCGATCAATATGAATCGATCTGAAAATATTAATCCATTGATAAATAGTGAATAAAGAATTCAAACAATTCATCTAAAATAACCTGATAAATAGTTGTTTCAAAGATTAACTTGTTTTTTGCGACTTTAATGAAATAAGCCTGCTTTAGTTGGCAGCAACATTGAAAGGGTTTTGTGCATCAGAGTGACTTTTTTAACAAAATATCCTCCCACACGTTCACCAATGATCCATTTGAGCACAAATAGATAGTCTCTTAACAGTAGACTAAGGAACAGCGGATAATGAGCAAAATAAAACATAAATACCTTGGCCAGTAAATAAAAATGTATGGCATTAAAACCTACGTTTGGCATTGTGTGCGTGTATATACAAGAAGGAAGACATTTATGAAGTCAAGTTTGGCAATGCCCACGTGAAAGTTTTTGATGATGTTAAATGCAGCTCTCTTTATAATATCTTTTTTAATCGAAATTTGTATACTTTTTAGCAAAATTAAGACAATTAAAATTTTAGACAAATATTTACAATAAATTACATGATTATTGCACATATTTTTAAGGGAAACTCAATCAACATCTAAGAGAACTATTGCAAACTGCTTTAACACAATTGTTTAAATTATGAAGTTGTTTTGTCTTTACAATTTAAATTGTTACACTTTGTTTCTACCTTATTTTATTCTAGCATGGGAAAATAGCTAGTTCAATTTTAAATTTAACATTTTTTCGCAAATTAAATACCATGAGGCTTTTTGAAATATAAAAAATTTGGAAAGCGGTTTCATGCCACTTCGGCTATATATTAATTGAAAAAATTCGCAATGACCCCTTTGAACAAGACTCGCCACGTCAATCAAATATGAAGACACTTCTGAAGAACATATGTGCATTGTGCGTGTTGCCTGTTTTGTATGATTCTTTCCAAAACTTTGGAAGTCGTTAATTTGTTGTGACTATTCACGATCTGAAAGATGTTGTGCTTTTTGGGATAGGCAAAAGGATCTAGGTTGTTTTCATCATTCGGAACAAATGTTTCACCGTCACACACAACGGAAATGTCAAAGTGCTTAACAAGATCTTTAGTGACGGTGTAAGGAGCTCCAATCAAAACTTCATTCACAAACTTAAAAGCAAAAAAATAAGCAGGCATGAACATTTTTTGTACGTGTCAAAATCAAAAAATTATTCATCCATGAAAAATTGTATCCAATCATTGAAGCCAAAGAGAATACCATTCACCAATAGTAAGTAACAATGAGGTTTCATAAAACGAGGCATGATTCCATTAATTTCGTTAACCCTTTAAGTTCTCGATTGTTGACAACGAATCGTAGGCTGATCTTTTTGAATAAGTTTTGATTTTAGTTTTGATAGAATTTTAAAAATTCACAAGAATATTCACACATCAACAAATTATTTCACAAAATAAATAATTACTGTTCCTTCTATGTTGCTTCATCATGCTTACATTAACATGATTGTGCAACATATGGGAAGAGTGAAGTGTTTTCCTCTCAAAACATGGAGGAAACGCTATCAAGTTTCCATAATGGCGACTGTTTTTTCTGTGCAATTACATTCTTAGTTTAAAAAAAATCTTATTCTTTTTGCAAATATATTTTAAAAATGACATTATCTAACCCTAATCATACGCCCAAAAAATCTTATTCTTTTTGCAAATATATTTTAAAATGATATTCTTTTATATTTTAAAAATGACATTATCTAACCCTAACCATACGCCTAAAAAATCTTATTCTTTTTGCAAATATATTTTAAAAATGACATTATCTAACCCTAACCATACGCCTAAAAAATCTTATTCTTTTTGCAAATATATTTTAAAATGAATTAACCATACGCCTAAAAAATCTTATAATTTTTGCAAATATATTTTAAAAATGACATTATCTAACCCTAACCATACGCCTAAAAAATCTTATTCTTTTTGCAAATATATTTTAAAAATGACATTATCTAACCCTAACCATACGCCTAAAAATTTATTTTTGCAAATATATTTTAAAAATGACATTATCTAACTCTAACATCTAAATAATATCTTCAAATATTTATTTAATGCTTCTCTCAATCTTATTTTTTTACAAATATATTTTAAAAATGATAATATCTAACCCTAACATTAAAAAAATTTATTATTTTTGCAAATATATTTTAAAAATGATATTATCTAACCCTAACCATACGCCTAAAAATCTTATTCTTTTTGCAAATATATTTTAAAAATGACATTATCTAACCCTAACCATACGCCTAAAAATCTTATTTTTTTGCAAATATATTTTAAAAATGACATTATCTAACCCTAACCATACGCCTAAAAAATCTTATTCTTTTTGCAAATATATTTTAAAAATGACATTATCTAACCCTAACCATACGCCTAAAAAATCTTATTCTTTTTGCAAATATATTTTAAAATGACATTATCTAACCCTAACCATACGCCTAAAAAATCTTATTCTTTTTGCAAATATATTTAAAAAATGACATTATATAAATATAACAATGAATTATCTAACTAAATTTTTATTCTTTTTGCAAATATATTTTAAAAATGACATTATCAAATCACTAATAACAATAGTCCTAAAAATCTTATTTTTTTGCAAATATATTTTAAAAATGACATTATCTAACCCTAACCATACGCCTAAAATCTTATTCTTTTTGCAAATATATTTTAAAAATGACATTATCTAACCCTAAATATACGCCTAAAAATCTTATTTTTTTGCAAATATATTTTAAAAATGACATTATCTAACCCTAACCATACGCCTAAAAATCTTATTTTTTTTGCAAATATATTTTAAAAATGACATTATCTAACCCTAACCATACGCCTAAAAATCTTATTTCTTTTTTCAAATATATTTTAAAAATGACATTATCTAACCCTAACCATACGCCTAAAAATCTTATTCTTTTTGCAAATATATTTTAAAAATGACATTATCTAACCCTAACCATACGCCTAAAAAATCTTATTCTTTTTGCAAATATATTTTAAAAATGACATTATCTAACCCTAACCATAAGCCTAAAAAATCTTATTCTTTTTGCAAATATATTTTAAAAATGACATTATCTAACCCTAACCATACGCCTAAAAATCTTATTCTTTTTGCAAATATATTTTAAAAATGACATTATCTAACCCTAACCATACGCCTAAAAATCTTATTCTTTTTGCAAATATATTTTAAAATGACATTATCTAACCCTAACCATACGCCTAAAAATCTTATTCTTTTTGCAAATATATTTTAAAAATGACATTATCTAACCCTAACCATACGCCTAAAATCTTATTTTTTTGCAAATATATTTTAAAAATGACATTAATAAAACAAATCTTAAATAATTTTAAAAAAATTAAAAAAAAAAAAAAAAAACCTAACATAATTATCTTTTGCAAATATATTTTAAAAATGACATTATCTAACCTAACCATACGCCTAAAAAATCTTATTCTTTTTGGAAATATATTTTAAAAATGACATTATCTAACCTAACCATACGCCTAAAAAATCTTATTCTTTTTGCAAATATATTTTAAAAATGACATTATCTAACCCTAACCATACGCCTAAAAATCTTATTCTTTTTGCAAATATATTTTAAAAATGACATTATCTAACCCTAACAATACGCCTAAAAATCTTATTCTTTTTGCAAATATATTTTAAAAATGACATTATCTAACCCTAACCATACTCCTAAAAAATCTTATTCTTTTTGCAAATATATTTTAAAAATGACATTATCTAACCCTAACCATACGCCTAAAAATCTTATTCTTTTTGCAAATATATTTTAAAAATGACATTATCTTTTAAAATACGCCTAATATCATTTTTAAAATATATTTGCAAAAAGAATAAGATTTTTAGGCGTATGGTTAGGGTTAGATAATGTCATTTTTAAAATATATTTGCAAAAAGAATAAGATTTTTAGGCGTATGGTTAGGGTTAGATAATGTCATTTTTAAAATATATTTGCAAAAAGAATAAGATTTTTTAGGCGTATGGTTAGGGTTAGATAATGTCATTTTTAAAATATATTTGCAAAAAGAATAAGATTTTTAGGCGTATGGTTAGGGTTAGATAATGTCATTTTTAAAATATATTTGCAAAAAGAATAAGATTTTTTAGGCGTATGGTTAGGGTTAGATAATGTCATTTTTAAAATATATTTGCAAAAAGAATAAGATTTTTAGGCGTATGGTTAGGGTTAGATAATGTCATTTTTAAAATATATTTGCAAAAAGAATAAGATTTTTAGGCGTATGGTTAGGGTTAGATAATGTCATTTTTAAAATATATTTGCAAAAAGAATAAGATTTTTTAGGCGTATGGTTAGGGTTAGATAATGTCATTTTTAAAATATATTTGCAAAAAGAATAAGATTTTTTAGGCGTATGGTTAGGGTTAGATAATGTCATTTTTAAAATATATTTGCAAAAAGAATAAGATTTTTAGGCGTATGGTTAGGGTTAGATAATGTCATTTTTAAAATATATTTGCAAAAAGAATAAGATTTTTAGGCGTATGGTTAGGGTTAGATAATGTCATTTTTAAAATATATTTGCAAAAAGAATAAGATTTTTAGGCGTATGGTTAGGGTTAGATAATGTCATTTTTAAAATATATTTGCAAAAAAATAAGATTTTTAGGCGTATGGTTAGGGTTAGATAATGTCATTTTTAAAATATATTTGCAAAAAGAATAAGATTTTTAGGCGTATGGTTAGGGTTAGATAATGTCATTTTTAAAATATATTTGCAAAAAGAATAAGATTTTTTAGGCGTATGGTTAGGGTTAGATAATGTCATTTTTAAAATATATTTGCAAAAAGAATAAGATTTTTAGGCGTATGGTTAGGGTTAGATAATGTCATTTTTAAAATATATTTGCAAAAAGAATAAGATTTTTAGGCGTATGGTTAGGGTTAGATAATGTCATTTTTAAAATATATTTGCAAAAAGAATAATATTTTTAGGCGTATGGTTAGGGTTAGATAATGTCATTTTTAAAATATATTTGCAAAAAGAATAAGATTTTTAGGCGTATGGTTAGGGTTAGATAATGTCATTTTTAAAATATATTTGCAAAAAGAATAAGATTTTTAGGCGTATGGTTAGGGTTAGATAATGTCATTTTTAAAATATATTTGCAAAAAGAATAATATTTTTTAGGCGTATGGTTAGGGTTAGATAATGTCATTTTTAAAATATATTTGCAAAAAGAATTAGATAATGTCATTTTTAAAATATATTTGCAAAAAGAATAAGATTTTTAGGCGTATGGTTAGGGTTAGATAATGTCATTTTTAAAATATATTTGCAAAAAGAATAAGATTTTTAGGCGTATGGTTAGGGTTAGATAATGTCATTTTTAAAATATATTTGCAAAAAGAATAAGATTTTTAGGCGTATGGTTAGGGTTAGATAATGTCATTTTTAAAATATATTTGCAAAAAGAATAAGATTTTTAGGCGTATGGTTAGGGTTAGATAATGTCATTTTTAAAATATATTTGCAAAAAGAATAAGATTTTTAGGCGTATGGTTAGGGTTAGATAATGTCATTTTTAAAATATATTTGCAAAAAGAATAAGATTTTTTAGGCGTATGGTTAGGGTTAGATAATGTCATTTTTAAAATATATTTGCAAAAAGAATAAGATTTTTAGGCGTATGGTTAGGGTTAGATAATGTCATTTTTAAAATATATTTGCAAAAAGAATAAGATTTTTTAGGCGTATGGTTAGGGTTAGATAATGTCATTTTTAAAATATATTTGCAAAAAGAATAAGATTTTTTAGGCGTATGGTTAGGGTTAGATAATGTCATTTTTAAAATATATTTGCAAAAAGAATAAGATTTTTAGGCGTATGGTTAGGGTTAGATAATGTCATTTTTAAAATATATTTGCAAAAAGAATAAGATTTTTAGGCGTATGGTTAGGGTTAGATAATGTCATTTTTAAAATATATTTGCAAAAAGAATAAGATTTTTAGGCGTATGGTTAGGGTTAGATAATGTCATTTTTAAAATATATTTGCAAAAAGAATAAGATTTTTAGGCGTATGGTTAGGGTTAGATAATGTCATTTTTAAAATATATTTGCAAAAAGAATAAGATTTTTAGGCGTATGGTTAGGGTTAGATAATGTCATTTTTAAAATATATTTGCAAAAAGAATAAGATTTTTAGGCGTATGGTTAGGGTTAGATAATGTCATTTTTAAAATATATTTGCAAAAAGAATAAGATTTTTAGGCGTATGGTTAGGGTTAGATAATGTCATTTTTAAAATATATTTGCAAAAAGAATAAGATTTTTTAGGCGTATGGTTAGGGTTAGATAATGTCATTTTTAAAATATATTTGCAAAAAGAATAAGATTTTTAGGCGTATGGTTAGGGTTAGATAATGTCATTTTTAAAATATATTTGCAAAAAGAATAAGATTTTTAGGCGTATGGTTAGGGTTAGATAATGTCATTTTTAAAATATATTTGCAAAAAGAATAAGATTTTTAGGCGTATGGTTAGGGTTAGATAATGTCATTTTTAAAATATATTTGCAAAAAGAATAAGATTTTTAGGCGTATGGTTAGGGTTAGATAATGTCATTTTTAAAATATATTTGCAAAAAGAATAAGATTTTTAGGCGTATGGTTAGGGTTAGATAATGTCATTTTTAAAATATATTTGCAAAAAGAATAAGATTTTTAGGCGTATGGTTAGGGTTAGATAATGTCATTTTTAAAATATATTTGCAAAAAGAAATAGATTTTTAGGCGTATGGTTAGGGTTAGATAATGTCATTTTTAAAATATATTTGCAAAAAGAATAAGATTTTTAGGCGTATGGTTAGGGTTAATAATGTCATTTTTAAAATATATTTGCAAAAAGAATAAGATTTTTAGGCGTATGGTTAGGGTTAGATAATGTCATTTTTAAAATATATTTGCAAAAAGAATAAGATTTTTAGGCGTATGGTTAGGGTTAGATAATGTCATTTTTAAAATATATTTGCAAAAAGAATAAGATTTTTTAGGCGTATGGTTAGGGTTAGATAATGTCATTTTTAAAATATATTTGCAAAAAGAATAAGATTTTTAGGCGTATGGTTAGGGTTAGATAATGTCATTTTTAAAATATATTTGCAAAAAGAATAAGATTTTTTAGGCGTATGGTTAGGGTTAGATAATGTCATTTTTAAAATATATTTGCAAAAAGAATAAGATTTTTAGGCGTATGGTTAGGGTTAGATAATGTCATTTTTAAAATATATTTGCAAAAAGAATAAGATTTTTAGGCGTAGTATGGTTAGGGTTAGATAATGTCATTTTTAAAATATATTTGCAAAAAGAATAAGATTTTTTAGGCGTATGGTTAGGGTTAGATAATGTCATTTTTAAAATATATTTGCAAAAAGAATAAGATTTTTAGGCGTATGGTTAGGGTTAGATAATGTCATTTTTAAAATATATTTGCAAAAAGAATAAGATTTTTAGGCGTATGGTTAGGGTTAGATAATGTCATTTTTAAAATATATTTGCAAAAAGAATAAGATTTTTAGGCGTATGGTTAGGGTTAGATAATGTCATTTTTAAAATATATTTGCAAAAAGAATAAGATTTTTAGGCGTATGGTTAGGGTTAGATAATGTCATTTTTAAAATATATTTGCAAAAAGAATAAGATTTTTAGGCGTATGGTTAGGGTTAGATAATGTCATTTTTAAAATATATTTGCAAAAAGAATAAGATTTTTAGGCGTATGGTTAGGGTTAGATAATGTCATTTTTAAAATATATTTGCAAAAAGAATAAGATTTTTTAGGCGTATGGTTAGGGTTAGATAATGTCATTTTTAAAATATATTTGCAAAAAGAATAAGATTTTTAGGCGTATGGTTAGGGTTAGATAATGTCATTTTTAAAATATATTTGCAAAAAGAATAAGATTTTTAGGCGTATGGTTAGGGTTAGATAATGTCATTTTTAAAATATATTTGCAAAAAGAATAAGATTTTTTAGGCGTATGGTTAGGGTTAGATAATGTCATTTTTAAAATATATTTGCAAAAAGAATAAGATTTTTAGGCGTATGGTTAGGGTTAGATAATGTCATTTTTAAAATATATTTGCAAAAAGAATAAGATTTTTAGGCGTATGGTTAGGGTTAGATAATGTCATTTTTAAAATATATTTGCAAAAAGAATAAGATTTTTAGGCGTATGGTTAGGGTTAGATAATGTCATTTTTAAAATATATTTGCAAAAAGAATAAGATTTTTAGGCGTATGGTTAGGGTTAGATAATGTCATTTTTAAAATATATTTGCAAAAAGAATAAGATTTTTAGGCGTATGGTTAGGGTTAGATAATGTCATTTTTAAAATATATTTGCAAAAAGAATAAGATTTTTAGGCGTATGGTTAGGGTTAGATAATGTCATTTTTAAAATATATTTGCAAAAAGAATAAGATTTTTAGGCGTATGGTTAGGGTTAGATAATGTCATTTTTAAAATATATTTGCAAAAAGAATAAGATTTTTAGGCGTATGGTTAGGGTTAGATAATGTCATTTTTAAAATATATTTGCAAAAAGAATAAGATTTTTAGGCGTATGGTTAGGGTTAGATAATGTCATTTTTAAAATATATTTGCAAAAAGAATAAGATTTTTAGGCGTATGGTTAGGGTTAGATAATGTCATTTTTAAAATATATTTGCAAAAAGAATAAGATTTTTAGGCGTATGGTTAGGGTTAGATAATGTCATTTTTAAAATATATTTGCAAAAAGAATAAGATTTTTAGGCGTATGGTTAGGGTTAGATAATGTCATTTTTAAAATATATTTGCAAAAAGAATAAGATTTTTGGCGTATGGTTAGGGTTAGATAATGTCATTTTTAAAATATATTTGCAAAAAGAATAAGATTTTTAGGCGTATGGTTAGGGTTAGATAATGTCATTTTTAAAATATATTTGCAAAAAGAATAAGATTTTTAGGCGTATGGTTAGGGTTAGATAATGTCATTTTTAAAATATATTTGCAAAAAGAATAAGATTTTTAGGCGTATGGTTAGGGTTAGATAATGTCATTTTTAAAATATATTTGCAAAAAGAATAAGATTTTTAGGCGTATGGTTAGGGTTAGATAATGTCATTTTTAAAATATATTTGCAAAAAGAATAAGATTTTTTAGGCGTATGGTTAGGGTTAGATAATGTCATTTTTAAAATATATTTGCAAAAAGAATAAGATTTTTTAGGCGTATGGTTAGGGTTAGATAATGTCATTTTTAAAATATATTTGCAAAAAGAATAAGATTTTTAGGCGTATGGTTAGGGTTAGATAATGTCATTTTTAAAATATATTTGCAAAAGAATAAGATTTTTTAGGCGTATGGTTAGGGTTAGATAATGTCATTTTTAAAATATATTTGCAAAAAGAATAAGATTTTTTAGGCGTATGGTTAGGGTTAGATAATGTCATTTTTAAAATATATTTGCAAAAAGAATAAGATTTTTAGGCGTATGGTTAGGGTTAGATAATGTCATTTTTAAAATATATTTGCAAAAAGAATAAGATTTTTAGGCGTATGGTTAGGGTTAGATAATGTCATTTTTAAAATATATTTGCAAAAAGAATAAGATTTTTAGGCGTATGGTTAGGGTTAGATAATGTCATTTTTAAAATATATTTGCAAAAAGAATAAGATTTTTAGGCGTATGGTTAGGGTTAGATAATGTCATTTTTAAAATATATTTGCAAAAAGAATAAGATTTTTAGGCGTATGGTTAGGGTTAGATAATGTCATTTTTAAAATATATTTGCAAAAAGAATAAGATTTTTAGGCGTATGGTTAGGGTTAGATAATGTCATTTTTAAAATATATTTGCAAAAAGAATAAGATTTTTAGGCGTATGGTTAGGGTTAGATAATGTCATTTTTAAAATATATTTGCAAAAAGAATAAGATTTTTAGGCGTATGGTTAGGGTTAGATAATGTCATTTTTAAAATATATTTGCAAAAAGAATAAGATTTTTAGGCGTATGGTTAGGGTTAGATAATGTCATTTTTAAAATATATTTGCAAAAAGAATAAGATTTTTAGGCGTATGGTTAGGGTTAGATAATGTCATTTTTAAAATATATTTGCAAAAAGAATAAGATTTTTAGGCGTATGGTTAGGGTTAGATAATGTCATTTTTAAAATATATTTGCAAAAAGAATAAGATTTTTTAGGCGTATGGTTAGGGTTAGATAATGTCATTTTTAAAATATATTTGCAAAAAGAATAAGATTTTTAGGCGTATGGTTAGGGTTAGATAATGTCATTTTTAAAATATATTTGCAAAAAGAATAAGATTTTTAGGCGTATGGTTAGGGTTAGATAATGTCATTTTTAAAATATATTTGCAAAAAGAATAAGATTTTTAGGCGTATGGTTAGGGTTAGATAATGTCATTTTTAAAATATATTTGCAAAAAGAATAAGATTTTTAGGCGTATGGTTAGGGTTAGATAATGTCATTTTTAAAATATATTTGCAAAAAGAATAAGATTTTTAGGCGTATGGTTAGGGTTAGATAATGTCATTTTTAAAATATATTTGCAAAAAGAATAAGATTTTTAGGCGTATGGTTAGGGTTAGATAATGTCATTTTTAAAATATATTTGCAAAAAGAATAAGATTTTTAGGCGTATGGTTAGGGTTAGATAATGTCATTTTTAAAATATATTTGCAAAAAGAATAAGATTTTTAGGCGTATGGTTAGGGTTAGATAATGTCATTTTTAAAATATATTTGCAAAAAGAATAAGATTTTTAGGCGTATGGTTAGGGTTAGATAATGTCATTTTTAAAATATATTTGCAAAAAGAATAAGATTTTTAGGCGTATGGTTAGGGTTAGATAATGTCATTTTTAAAATATATTTGCAAAAAGAATAAGATTTTTAGGCGTATGGTTAGGGTTAGATAATGTCATTTTTAAAATATATTTGCAAAAAGAATAAGATTTTTAAGGCGTATGGTTAGGGTTAGATAATGTCATTTTTAAAATATATTTGCAAAAAGAATAAGATTTTTAGGCGTATGGTTAGGGTTAGATAATGTCATTTTTAAAATATATTTGCAAAAAGAATAAGATTTTTAGGCGTATGGTTAGGGTTAGATAATGTCATTTTTAAAATATATTTGCAAAAAGAATAAGATTTTTAGGCGTATGGTTAGGGTTAGATAATGTCATTTTTAAAATATATTTGCAAAAAGAATAAGATTTTTAGGCGTATGGTTAGGGTTAGATAATGTCATTTTTAAAATATATTTGCAAAAAGAATAAGATTTTTAGGCGTATGGTTAGGGTTAGATAATGTCATTTTTAAAATATATTTGCAAAAAGAATAAGATTTTTAGGCGTATGGTTAGGGTTAGATAATGTCATTTTTAAAATATATTTGCAAAAAGAATAAGATTTTTAGGCGTATGGTTAGGGTTAGATAATGTCATTTTTAAAATATATTTGCAAAAAGAATAAGATTTTTAGGCGTATGGTTAGGGTTAGATAATGTCATTTTTAAAATATATTTGCAAAAAGAATAAGATTTTTAGGCGTATGGTTAGGGTTAGATAATGTCATTTTTAAAATATATTTGCAAAAAGAATAAGATTTTTAGGCGTATGGTTAGGGTTAGATAATGTCATTTTTAAAATATATTTGCAAAAAAGAATAAGATTTTTAGGCGTATGGTTAGGGTTAGATAATGTCATTTTTAAAATATATTTGCAAAAAGAATAAGATTTTTAGGCGTATGGTTAGGGTTAGATAATGTCATTTTTAAAATATATTTGCAAAAAGAATAAGATTTTTAGGCGTATGGTTAGGGTTAGATAATGTCATTTTTAAAATATATTTGCAAAAAGAATAAGATTTTTTAGGCGTATGGTTAGGGTTAGATAATGTCATTTTTAAAATATATTTGCAAAAAGAATAAGATTTTTAGGCGTATGGTTAGGGTTAGATAATGTCATTTTTAAAATATATTTGCAAAAAGAATAAAAATTTTTAGGCGTATGGTTAGGGTTAGATAATGTCATTTTTAAAATATATTTGCAAAAAGAATAAGATTTTTAGGCGTATGGTTAGGGTTAGATAATGTCATTTTTAAAATATATTTGCAAAAAGAATAAGATTTTTTAGGCGTATGGTTAGGGTTAGATAATGTCATTTTTAAAATATATTTGCAAAAAGAATAAGATTTTTAGGCGTATGGTTAGGGTTAGATAATGTCATTTTTAAAATATATTTGCAAAAAGAATAAGATTTTTAGGCGTATGTTTAGGGTTAGATAATGTCATTTTTAAAATATATTTGCAAAAAGAATAAGATTTTTAGGCGTATGGTTAGGGTTAGATAATGTCATTTTTAAAATATATTTGCAAAAAGAATAAGATTTTTTAGGCGTATGGTTAGGGTTAGATAATGTCATTTTTAAAATATATTTGCAAAAAGAATAAGATTTTTAGGCGTATGGTTAGGGTTAGATAATGTCATTTTTAAAATATATTTGCAAAAAGAATAAGATTTTTAGGCGTATGGTTAGGGTTAGATAATGTCATTTTTAAAATATATTTGCAAAAAGAATAAGATTTTTAGGCGTATGGTTAGGGTTAGATAATGTCATTTTTAAAATATATTTGCAAAAAGAATAAGATTTTTAGGCGTATGGTTAGGGTTAGATAATGTCATTTTTAAAATATATTTGCAAAAAGAATAAGATTTTTTAGGCGTATGGTTAGGGTTAGATAATGTCATTTTTAAAATATATTTGCAAAAAGAATAAGATTTTTTAGGCGTATGGTTAGGGTTAGATAATGTCATTTTTAAAATATATTTGCAAAAAGAATAAGATTTTTTAGGCGTATGGTTAGGGTTAGATAATGTCATTTTTAAAATATATTTGCAAAAAGAATAAGATTTTTAGGCGTATGGTTAGGGTTAGATAATGTCATTTTTAAAATATATTTGCAAAAAGAATAAGATTTTTAGGCGTATGGTTAGGGTTAGATAATGTCATTTTTAAAATATATTTGCAAAAAGAATAAGATTTTTAGGCGTATGGTTAGGGTTAGATAATGTCATTTAAAAAATATTTGCAAAAAGAAAAAGATTTTTTAGGCGTATGGTTAGGGTTAGATAATGTCATTTTTAAAATATATTTGCAAAAAGAATAAGATTTTTTAGGCGTATGGTTAGGGTTAGATAATGTCATTTTTAAAATATATTTGCAAAAAGAATAAGATTTTTTAGGCGTATGGTTAGGGTTAGATAATGTCATTTTTAAAATATATTTGCAAAAAGAATAAGATTTTTAGGCGTATGGTTAGGGTTAGATAATGTCATTTTTAAAATATATTTGCAAAAAGAATAAGATTTTTAGGCGTATGGTTAGGGTTAGATAATGTCATTTTTAAAATATATTTGCAAAAAGAATAAGATTTTTTAGGCGTATGGTTAGGGTTAGATAATGTCATTTTTAAAATATATTTGCAAAAAGAATAAGATTTTTTAGGAGTATGGTTAGGGTTAGATAATATCATTTTTAAAATATATTTGCAAAAAGAATAAGATTTTTTAGGAGTATGGTTAGGGTTAGATAATATCATTTTTAAAATATCTTTGCAAAAAGAATAAGATTTTTTAGGAATAAGTTAGTATGGTTAGGGTTAAATAATATCATTTTTAAAATGAATTTGCAAAAAGAATAAGATTTTTTAGGAGTATGGTTAGGGTTAGATAATGTCATTTTTAAAATATATTTGCAAAAAGAATAAGATTTTTTAGGCGTATGGTTAGGGTTAGATAATGTCATTTTTAAAATATATTTGCAAAAAGAATAAGATTTTTAGGCGTATGGTTAGGGTTAGATAATGTCATTTTTAAAATATATTTGCAAAAAGAATAAGATTTTTAGGCGTATGGTTAGGGTTAGATAATGTCATTTTTAAAATATATTTGCAAAAAGAATAAGATTTTTAGGCGTATGGTTAGGGTTAGATAATGTCATTTTTAAAATATATTTGCAAAAAGAATAAGATTTTTTAGGCGTATGGTTAGGGTTAGATAATGTCATTTTTAAAATATATTTGCAAAAAGAATAAGATTTTTAGGCGTATGGTTAGGGTTAGATAATGTCATTTTTAAAATATATTTGCAAAAAGAATAAGATTTTTAGGCGTATGGTTAGGGTTAGATAATGTCATTTTTAAAATATATTTGCAAAAAGAATAAGATTTTTAAGGGTATGGTTAGGGTTACATAATGTCATTTTTAAAATATATTTGCAAAAAGAATAAGATTTTTAGGCGTATGGTTAGGGTTAGATAATGTCATTTTTAAAATATATTTGCAAAAAGAATAAGATTTTTAGGCGTATGGTTAGGGTTAGATAATGTCATTTTTAAAATATATTTGCAAAAAGAATAAGATTTTTAGGCGTATGGTTAGGGTTAGATAATGTCATTTTTAAAATATATTTGCAAAAAGAATAAGATTTTTAGGCGTATGGTTAGGGTTAGATAATGTCATTTTTAAAATATATTTGCAAAAAGAATAAGATTTTTAGGCGTATGGTTAGGGTTAGATAATGTCATTTTTAAAATATATTTGCAAAAAGAATAAGATTTTTAGGCGTATGGTTAGGGTTAGATAATGTCATTTTTAAAATATATTTGCAAAAAGAATAAGATTTTTAGGCGTATGGTTAGGGTTAGATAATGTCATTTTTAAAATATATTTGCAAAAAGAATAAGATTTTTAGGCGTATGGTTAGGGTTAGATAATGTCATTTTTAAAATATATTTGCAAAAAGAATAAGATTTTTAGGCGTATGGTTAGGGTTAGATAATGTCATTTTTAAAATATATTTGCAAAAAGAATAAGATTTTTAGGCGTATGGTTAGGGTTAGATAATGTCATTTTTAAAATATATTTGCAAAAAGAATAAGATTTTTAGGCGTATGGTTAGGGTTAGATAATGTCATTTTTAAAATATATTTGCAAAAAGAATAAGATTTTTAGGCGTATGGTTAGGGTTAGATAATGTCATTTTTAAAATATATTTGCAAAAAGAATAAGATTTTTAGGCGTATGGTTAGGGTTAGATAATGTCATTTTTAAAATATATTTGCAAAAAGAATAAGATTTTTTAGGCGTATGGTTAGGGTTAGATAATGTCATTTTTAAAATATATTTGCAAAAGAATAAGATTTTTAGGCGTATGGTTAGGGTTAGATAATGTCATTTTTAAAATATATTTGCAAAAAGAATAAGATTTTTAGGCGTATGGTTAGGGTTAGATAATGTCATTTTTAAAATATATTTGCAAAAAGAATAAGATTTTTAGGCGTATGGTTAGGGTTAGATAATGTCATTTTTAAAATATATTTGCAAAAAGAATAAGATTTTTAGGCGTATGGTTAGGGTTAGATAATGTCATTTTTAAAATATATTTGCAAAAAGAATAAGATTTTTAGGCGTATGGTTAGGGTTAGATAATGTCATTTTTAAAATATATTTGCAAAAAGAATAAGATTTTTAGGCGTATGGTTAGGGTTAGATAATGTCATTTTTAAAATATATTTGCAAAAAGAATAAGATTTTTAGGCGTATGGTTAGGGTTAGATAATGTCATTTTTAAAATATATTTGCAAAAAGAATAAGATTTTTAGGCGTATGGTTAGGGTTAGATAATGTCATTTTTAAAATATATTTGCAAAAAGAATAAGATTTTTTTATGATTAGGGTTAGATAATGTCATTTTTAAAATATATTTGCAAAAAGAATAAGATTTTTAGGCGTATGGTTAGGGTTAGATAATGTCATTTTTAAAATATATTTGCAAAAAGAATAAGATTTTTAGGCGTATGGTTAGGGTTAGATAATGTCATTTTTAAAATATATTTGCAAAAAGAATAAGATTTTTAGGCGTATGGTTAGGGTTAGATAATGTCATTTTTAAAATATATTTGCAAAAAGAATAAGATTTTTAGGCGTATGGTTAGGGTTAGATAATGTCATTTTTAAAATATATTTGCAAAAAGAATAAGATTTTTAGGCGTATGGTTAGGGTTAGATAATGTCATTTTTAAAATATATTTGCAAAAAGAATAAGATTTTTTAGGCGTATGGTTAGGGTTAGATAATGTCATTTTTAAAATATATTTGCAAAAAGAATAAGATTTTTAGGCGTATGGTTAGGGTTAGATAATGTCATTTTTAAAATATATTTGCAAAAAGAATAAGATTTTTAGGCGTATGGTTAGGGTTAGATAATGTCATTTTTAAAATATATTTGCAAAAAGAATAAGATTTTTAGGCGTATGGTTAGGGTTAGATAATGTCATTTTTAAAATATATTTGCAAAAAGAATAAGATTTTTAGGCGTATGGTTAGGGTTAGATAATGTCATTTTTAAAATATATTTGCAAAAAGAATAAGATTTTTAGGCGTATGGTTAGGGTTAGATAATGTCATTTTTAAAATATATTTGCAAAAAGAATAAGATTTTTTAGGCGTATGGTTAGGGTTAGATAATGTCATTTTTAAAATATATTTGCAAAAAGAATAAGATTTTTTAGGCGTATGGTTAGGGTTAGATAATGTCATTTTTAAAATATATTTGCAAAAAGAATAAGATTTTTTAGGCGTATGGTTAGGGTTAGATAATGTCATTTTTAAAATATATTTGCAAAAAGAATAAGATTTTTAGGCGTATGGTTAGGGTTAGATAATGTCATTTTTAAAATATATTTGCAAAAAGATTAAGATTTTTTAGGCGTATGGTTAGGGTTAGATAATGTCATTTTTAAAATATATTTGCAAAAAGAATAAGATTTTTAGGCGTATGGTTAGGGTTAGATAATGTCATTTTTAAAATATATTTGCAAAAAGAATAAGATTTTTAGGCGTATGGTTAGGGTTAGATAATGTCATTTTTAAAATATATTTGCAAAAAGAATAAGATTTTTAGGCGTATGGTTAGGGTTAGATAATGTCATTTTTAAAATATATTTGCAAAAAGAATAAGATTTTTAGGCGTATGGTTAGGGTTAGATAATGTCATTTTTAAAATATATTTGCAAAAAGAATAAGATTTTTTAGGCGTATGGTTAGGGTTAGATAATGTCATTTTTAAAATATATTTGCAAAAAGAATAAGATTTTTTGGCGTATGGTTAGGGTTAGATAATGTCATTTTTAAAATATATTTGCAAAAAGAATAAGATTTTTAGGCGTATGGTTAGGGTTAGATAATGTCATTTTTAAAATATATTTGCAAAAAGAATAAGATTTTTAGGCGTATGGTTAGGGTTAGATAATGTCATTTTTAAAATATATTTGCAAAAAGAATAAGATTTTTAGGCGTATGGTTAGGGTTAGATAATGTCATTTTTAAAATATATTTGCAAAAAGAATAAGATTTTTAGGCGTATGGTTAGGGTTAGATAATGTCATTTTTAAAATATATTTGCAAAAAGAATAAGATTTTTAGGCGTATGGTTAGGGTTAGATAATGTCATTTTTAAAATATATTTGCAAAAAGAATAAGATTTTTAGGCGTATGGTTAGGGTTAGATAATGTCATTTTTAAAATATATTTGCAAAAAGAATAAGATTTTTAGGCGTATGGTTAGGGTTAGATAATGTCATTTTTAAAATATATTTGCAAAAAGAATAAGATTTTTAGGCGTATGGTTAGGGTTAGATAATGTCATTTTTAAAATATATTTGCAAAAAGAATAAGATTTTTAGGCGTATGGTTAGGGTTAGATAATGTCATTTTTAAAATATATTTGCAAAAAGAATAAGATTTTTAGGCGTATGGTTAGGGTTAGATAATGTCATTTTTAAAATATATTTGCAAAAAGAATAAGATTTTTAAGGCGTATGGTTAGGGTTAGATAATGTCATTTTTAAAATATATTTGCAAAAAGAATAAGATTTTTTAGGCGTATGGTTAGGGTTAGATAATGTCATTTTTAAAATATATTTGCAAAAAGAATAAGATTTTTAGGCGTATGGTTAGGGTTAGATAATGTCATTTTTAAAATATATTTGCAAAAAGAATAAGATTTTTAGGCGTATGGTTAGGGTTAGATAATGTCATTTTTAAAATATATTTGCAAAAAGAATAAGATTTTTAGGCGTATGGTTAGGGTTAGATAATGTCATTTTTAAAATATATTTGCAAAAAAAATAAGATTTTTTAGGCGTATGGTTAGGGTTAGATAATGTCATTTTTAAAATATATTTGCAAAAAGAATAAGATTTTTAGGCGTATGGTTAGGGTTAGATAATGTCATTTTTAAAATATATTTGCAAAAAGAATAAGATTTTTAGGCGTATGGTTAGGGTTAGATAATGTCATTTTTAAAATATATTTGCAAAAAGAATAAGATTTTTTAGGCGTATGGTTAGGGTTAGATAATGTCATTTTTAAAATATATTTGCAAAAAGAATAAGATTTTTTAGGCGTATGGTTAGGGTTAGATAATGTCATTTTTAAAATATATTTGCAAAAAGAATAAGATTTTTAGGCGTATGGTTAGGGTTAGATAATGTCATTTTTAAAATATATTTGCAAAAAGAATAAGATTTTTAGGCGTATGGTTAGGGTTAGATAATGTCATTTTTAAAATATATTTGCAAAAAGAATAAGATTTTTTAGGCGTATGGTTAGGGTTAGATAATGTCATTTTTAAAATATATTTGCAAAAAGAATAAGATTTTTTAGGCGTATGGTTAGGGTTAGATAAAGTCATTTTTAAAATATATTTACAAAAAGAATAAGATTTCTTAGTCTTATGGTTAGGGTTTGATATTATCATTTTTAAAATATATTTGCAAAAAGAATAAGATTTTTAGGCGTATGGTTAGGGTTAGATAATGTCATTTTTAAAATATATTTGCAAAAAGAATAAGATTTTTTAGGCGTATGGTTAGGGTTAGATAATGTCATTTTTAAAATATATTTGCAAAAAGAATAAGATTTTTAGGCGTATGGTTAGGGTTAGATAATGTCATTTTTAAAATATATTTGCAAAAAGAATAAGATTTTTAGGCGTATGGTTAGGGTTAGATAATGTCATTTTTAAAATATATTTGCAAAAAGAATAAGATTTTTAGGCGTATGGTTAGGGTTAGATAATGTCATTTTTAAAATATATTTGCAAAAAGAATAAGATTTTTAGGCGTATGGTTAGGGTTAGATAATGTCATTTTTAAAATATATTTGCAAAAAGAATAAGATTTTTTAGGCGTATGGTTAGGGTTAGATAATGTCATTTTTAAAATATATTTGCAAAAAGAATAAGATTTTTAGGCGTATGGTTAGGGTTAGATAATGTCATTTTTAAAATATATTTGCAAAAAGAATAAGATTTTTAGGCGTATGGTTAGGGTTAGATAATGTCATTTTTAAAATATATTTGCAAAAAGAATAAGATTTTTAGGCGTATGGTTAGGGTTAGATAATGTCATTTTTAAAATATATTTGCAAAAAGAATAAGATTTTTAGGCGTATGGTTAGGGTTAGATAATGTCATTTTTAAAATATATTTGCAAAAAGAATAAGATTTTTAGGCGTATGGTTAGGGTTAGATAATGTCATTTTTAAAATATATTTGCAAAAAGAATAAGATTTTTAGGCGTATGGTTAGGGTTAGATAATGTCATTTTTAAAATATATTTGCAAAAAGAATAAGATTTTTTAGGCGTATGGTTAGGGTTAGATAATGTCATTTTTAAAATATATTTGCAAAAAGAATAAGATTTTTTAGGCGTATGGTTAGGGTTAGATAATGTCATTTTTAAAATATATTTGCAAAAAGAATAAGATTTTTTAGGCGTATGGTTAGGGTTAGATAATGTCATTTTTAAAATATATTTGCAAAAAGAATAAGATTTTTAGGCGTATGGTTAGGGTTAGATAATGTCATTTTTAAAATATATTTGCAAAAAGAATAAGATTTTTTAGGCGTATGGTTAGGGTTAGATAATGTCATTTTTAAAATATATTTGCAAAAAGAATAAGATTTTTTAGGCGTATGGTTAGGGTTAGATAATGTCATTTTTAAAATATATTTGCAAAAAGAATAAGATTTTTTAGGCGTATGGTTAGGGTTAGATAATGTCATTTTTAAAATATATTTGCAAAAAGAATAAGATTTTTAGGCGTATGGTTAGGGTTAGATAATGTCATTTTTAAAATATATTTGCAAAAAGAATAAGATTTTTAGGCGTATGGTTAGGGTTAGATAATGTCATTTTTAAAATATATTTGCAAAAAGAATAAGATTTTTAGGCGTATGGTTAGGGTTAGATAATGTCATTTTTAAAATATATTTGCAAAAAGAATAAGATTTTTAGGCGTATGGTTAGGGTTAGATAATGTCATTTTTAAAATATATTTGCAAAAAGAATAAGATTTTTAGGCGTATGGTTAGGGTTAGATAATGTCATTTTTAAAATATATTTGCAAAAAGAATAAGATTTTTAGGCGTATGGTTAGGGTTAGATAATGTCATTTTTAAAATATATTTGCAAAAAGAATAAGATTTTTAGGCGTATGGTTAGGGTTAGATAATGTCATTTTTAAAATATATTTGCAAAAAGAATAAGATTTTTTAGGCGTATGGTTAGGGTTAGATAATGTCATTTTTAAAATATATTTGCAAAAAGAATAAGATTTTTTAGGCGTATGGTTAGGGTTAGATAATGTCATTTTTAAAATATATTTGCAAAAAGAATAAGATTTTTTGGCGTATGGTTAGGGTTAGATAATGTCATTTTTAAAATATATTTGCAAAAAGAATAAGATTTTTAGGCGTATGGTTAGGGTTAGATAATGTCATTTTTAAAATATATTTGCAAAAAGAATAAGATTTTTAGGCGTATGGTTAGGGTTAGATAATGTCATTTTTAAAATATATTTGCAAAAAGAATAAGATTTTTAGGCGTATGGTTAGGGTTAGATAATGTCATTTTTAAAATATATTTGCAAAAAGAATAAGATTTTTTAGGCGTATGGTTAGGGTTAGATAATGTCATTTTTAAAATATATTTGCAAAAAGAATAAGATTTTTTAGGCGTATGGTTAGGGTTAGATAATGTCATTTTTAAAATATATTTGCAAAAAGAATAAGATTTTTTAGGCGTATGGTTAGGGTTAGATAATGTCATTTTTAAAATATATTTGCAAAAAGAATAAGATTTTTTAGGCGTATGGTTAGGGTTAGATAATGTCATTTTTAAAATGTAATGTCATTTTTAAAATATATTTGCAAAAAGAATAAGATTTTTTAGGCGTATGGTTAGGGTTAGATAATGTCATTTTTAAAATATATTTGCAAAAAGAATAAGATTTTTAGGCGTATGGTTAGGGTTAGATAATGTCATTTTTAAAATATATTTGCAAAAAGAATAAGATTTTTTAGGCGTATGGTTAGGGTTAGATAATGTCATTTTTAAAATATATTTGCAAAAAGAATAAGATTTTTTAGGCGTATGGTTAGGGTTAGATAATATCATTTTTAAAATATATTTGCAAAAAGAATAAGATTTTTTAGGCGTATGGTTAGGGTTAGATAATGTCATTTTTAAAATATATTTGCAAAAAGAATAAGATTTTTAGGCGTATGGTTAGGGTTAGATAATGTCATTTTTAAAATATATTTGCAAAAAGAATAAGATTTTTAGGCGTATGGTTAGGGTTAGATAATGTCATTTTTAAAATATATTTGCAAAAAGAATAAGATTTTTAGGCGTATGGTTAGGGTTAGATAATGTCATTTTTAAAATATATTTGCAAAAAGAATAAGATTTTTAGGCGTATGGTTAGGGTTAGATAATGTCATTTTTAAAATATATTTGCAAAAAGAATAAGATTTTTAGGCGTATGGTTAGGGTTAGATAATGTCATTTTTAAAATATATTTGCAAAAAGAATAAGATTTTTAGGCGTATGGTTAGGGTTAGATAATGTCATTTTTAAAATATATTTGCAAAAAGAATAAGATTTTTAGGCGTATGGTTAGGGTTAGATAATGTCATTTTTAAAATATATTTGCAAAAAGAATAAGATTTTTAGGCGTATGGTTAGGGTTAGATAATGTCATTTTTAAAATATATTTGCAAAAAGAATAAGATTTTTTAGGCGTATGGTTAGGGTTAGATAATGTCATTTTTAAAATATATTTGCAAAAAGAATAAGATTTTTAGGCGTATGGTTAGGGTTAGATAATGTCATTTTTAAAATATATTTGCAAAAAGAATAAGATTTTTAGGCGTATGGTTAGGGTTAGATAATGTCATTTTTAAAATATATTTGCAAAAAGAATAAGATTTTTAGGCGTATGGTTAGGGTTAGATAATGTCATTTTTAAAATATATTTGCAAAAAGAATAAGATTTTTAGGCGTATGGTTAGGGTTAGATAATGTCATTTTTAAAATATATTTGCAAAAAGAATAAGATTTTTTAGGCGTATGGTTAGGGTTAGATAATGTCATTTTTAAAATATATTTGCAAAAAGAATAAGATTTTTAGGCGTATGGTTAGGGTTAGATAATGTCATTTTTAAAATATATTTGCAAAAAGAATAAGATTTTTAGGCGTATGGTTAGGGTTAGATAATGTCATTTTTAAAATATATTTGCAAAAAGAATAAGATTTTTAGGCGTATGGTTAGGGTTAGATAATGTCATTTTTAAAATATATTTGCAAAAAGAATAAGATTTTTAGGCGTATGGTTAGGGTTAGATAATGTAATTTTTAAAATATATTTGCAAAAAGAATAAGATTTTTTAGGCGTATGGTTAGGGTTAGATAATGTCATTTTTAAAATATATTTGCAAAAAGAATAAGATTTTTTAGGCGTATGGTTAGGGTTAGATAATGTCATTTTTAAAATATATTTGCAAAAAGAATAAGATTTTTTAGGCGTATGGTTAGGGTTAGATAATGTCATTTTTAAAATATATTTGCAAAAAGAATAAGATTTTTAGGCGTATGGTTAGGGTTAGATAATGTCATTTTTAAAATATATTTGCAAAAAGAATAAGATTTTTAGGCGTATGGTTAGGGTTAGATAATTTCATTTTTAAAATATATTTGCAAAAAGAATAAGATTTTTAGGCGTATGGTTAGGGTTAGATAATGTCATTTTTAAAATATATTTGCAAAAAGAATAAGATTTTTAGGCGTATGGTTAGGGTTAGATAATGTCATTTTTAAAATATATTTGCAAAAAGAATAAGATTTTTAGGCGTATGGTTAGGGTTAGATAATGTCATTTTTAAAATATATTTGCAAAAAGAATAAGATTTTTAGGCGTATGGTTAGGGTTAGATAATGTCATTTTTAAAATATATTTGCAAAAAGAATAAGATTTTTAGGCGTATGGTTAGGGTTAGATAATGTCATTTTTAAAATATATTTGCAAAAAGAATAAGATTTTTAGGCGTATGGTTAGGGTTAGATAATGTCATTTTTAAAATATATTTGCAAAAAGAATAAGATTTTTTAGGCGTATGGTTAGGGTTAGATAATGTCATTTTTAAAATATATTTGCAAAAAGAATAAGATTTTTTAGGCGTATGGTTAGGGTTAGATAATGTCATTTTTAAAATATATTTGCAAAAAGAATAAGATTTTTAGGCGTATGGTTAGGGTTAGATAATGTCATTTTTAAAATATATTTGCAAAAAGAATAAGATTTTTAGGCGTATGGTTAGGGTTAGATAATGTCATTTTTAAAATATATTTGCAAAAAGAATAAGATTTTTAGGCGTATGGTTAGGGTTAGATAATGTCATTTTTAAAATATATTTGCAAAAAGAATAAGATTTTTAGGCGTATGGTTAGGGTTAGATAATGTCATTTTTAAAATATATTTGCAAAAAGAATAAGATTTTTTAGGCGTATGGTTAGGGTTAGATAATGTCATTTTTAAAATATATTTGCAAAAAGAATAAGATTTTTAGGCGTATGGTTAGGGTTAGATAATGTCATTTTTAAAATATATTTGCAAAAAGAATAAGATTTTTAGGCGTATGGTTAGGGTTAGATAATGTCATTTTTAAAATATATTTGCAAAAAGAATAAGATTTTTAGGCGTATGGTTAGGGTTAGATAATGTCATTTTTAAAATATATTTGCAAAAAGAATAAGATTTTTAGGCGTATGGTTAGGGTTAGATAATGTCATTTTTAAAATATATTTGCAAAAAGAATAAGATTTTTAGGCGTATGGTTAGGGTTAGATAATGTCATTTTTAAAATATATTTGCAAAAAGAATAAGATTTTTTAGGAGTATGGTTAGGGTTAGATAATATCATTTTTAAAATATATTTGCAAAAAGAATAAGATTTTTTAGGCGTATGGTTAGGGTTAGATAATGTCATTTTTAAAATATATTTGCAAAAAGAATAAGATTTTTTAGGCGTATGGTTAGGGTTAGATAATGTCATTTTTAAAATATATTTGCAAAAAGAATAAGATTTTTAGGCGTATGGTTAGGGTTAGATAATGTCATTTTTAAAATATATTTGCAAAAAGAATAAGATTTTTTAGGCGTATGGTTAGGGTTAGATAATGTCATTTTTAAAATATATTTGCAAAAAGAATAAGATTTTTTAGGCGTATGGTTAGGGTTAGATAATGTCATTTTTAAAATATATTTGCAAAAAGAATAAGATTTTTAGGCGTATGGTTAGGGTTAGATAATGTCATTTTTAAAATATATTTGCAAAAAGAATAAGATTTTTAGGCGTATGGTTAGGGTTAGATAATGTCATTTTTAAAATATATTTGCAAAAAGAATAAGATTTTTAGGCGTATGGTTAGGGTTAGATAATGTCATTTTTAAAATATATTTGCAAAAAGAATAAGATTTTTTAGGCGTATGGTTAGGGTTAGATAATGTCATTTTTAAAATATATTTGCAAAAAGAATAAGATTTTTTAGGCGTATGGTTAGGGTTAGATAATGTCATTTTTAAAATATATTTGCAAAAAGAATAAGATTTTTAGGCGTATGGTTAGGGTTAGATAATGTCATTTTTAAAATATATTTGCAAAAAGAATAAGATTTTTAGGCGTATGGTTAGGGTTAGATAATGTCATTTTTAAAATATATTTGCAAAAAGAATAAGATTTTTAGGCGTATGGTTAGGGTTAGATAATGTCATTTTTAAAATATATTTGCAAAAAGAATAAGATTTTTTAGGCGTATGGTTAGGGTTAGATAATGTCATTTTTAAAATATATTTGCAAAAAGAATAAGATTTTTAGGCGTATGGTTAGGGTTAGATAATGTCATTTTTAAAATATATTTGCAAAAAGAATAAGATTTTTAGGCGTATGGTTAGGGTTAGATAATGTCATTTTTAAAATATATTTGCAAAAAGAATAAGATTTTTAGGCGTATGGTTAGGGTTAGATAATGTCATTTTTAAAATATATTTGCAAAAAGAATAAGATTTTTTAGGCGTATGGTTAGGGTTAGATAATGTCATTTTTAAAATATATTTGCAAAAAGAATAAGATTTTTAGGCGTATGGTTAGGGTTAGATAATGTCATTTTTAAAATATATTTGCAAAAAGAATAAGATTTTTAGGCGTATGGTTAGGGTTAGATAATGTCATTTTTAAAATATATTTGCAAAAAGAATAAGATTTTTAGGCGTATGGTTAGGGTTAGATAATGTCATTTTTAAAATATATTTGCAAAAAGAATAAGATTTTTAGGCGTATGGTTAGGGTTAGATAATGTCATTTTTAAAATATATTTGCAAAAAGAATAAGATTTTTTAGGCGTATGGTTAGGGTTAGATAATGTCATTTTTAAAATATATTTGCAAAAAGAATAAGATTTTTAGGCGTATGGTTAGGGTTAGATAATGTCATTTTTAAAATATATTTGCAAAAAGAATAAGATTTTTAGGCGTATGGTTAGGGTTAGATAATGTCATTTTTAAAATATATTTGCAAAAAGAATAAGATTTTTTAGGCGTATGGTTAGGGTTAGATAATGTCATTTTTAAAATATATTTGCAAAAAGAATAAGATTTTTAGGCGTATGGTTAGGGTTAGATAATGTCATTTTTAAAATATATTTGCAAAAAGAATAAGATTTTTAAGGCGTATGGTTAGGGTTAGATAATGTCATTTTTAAAATATATTTGCAAAAAGAATAAGATTTTTTAGGCGTATGGTTAGGGTTAGATAATGTCATTTTTAAAATATATTTGCAAAAAGAATAAGATTTTTAGGCGTATGGTTAGGGTTAGATAATGTCATTTTTAAAATATATTTGCAAAAAGAATAAGATTTTTAGGCGTATGGTTAGGGTTAGATAATGTCATTTTTAAAATATATTTGCAAAAAGAATAAGATTTTTAGGCGTATGGTTAGGGTTAGATAATGTCATTTTTAAAATATATTTGCAAAAAGAATAAGATTTTTTAGGCGTATGGTTAGGGTTAGATAATGTCATTTTTAAAATATATTTGCAAAAAGAATAAGATTTTTTAGGCGTATGGTTAGGGTTAGATAATGTCATTTTTAAAATATATTTGCAAAAAGAATAAGATTTTTAGGCGTATGGTTAGGGTTAGATAATGTCATTTTTAAAATATATTTGCAAAAAGAATAAGATTTTTAGGCGTATGGTTAGGGTTAGATAATGTCATTTTTAAAATATATTTGCAAAAAGAATAAGATTTTTAGGCGTATGGTTAGGGTTAGATAATGTCATTTTTAAAATATATTTGCAAAAAGAATAAGATTTTTTAGGCGTATGGTTAGGGTTAGATAATGTCATTTTTAAAATATATTTGCAAAAAGAATAAGATTTTTAGGCGTATGGTTAGGGTTAGATAATGTCATTTTTAAAATATATTTGCAAAAAGAATAAGATTTTTAGGCGTATGGTTAGGGTTAGATAATGTCATTTTTAAAATATATTTGCAAAAAGAATAAGATTTTTAGGCGTATGGTTAGGGTTAGATAATGTCATTTTTAAAATATATTTGCAAAAAGAATAAGATTTTTAGGCGTATGGTTAGGGTTAGATAATGTCATTTTTAAAATATATTTGCAAAAAGAATAAGATTTTTAGGCGTATGGTTAGGGTTAGATAATGTCATTTTTAAAATATATTTGCAAAAAGAATAAGATTTTTAGGCGTATGGTTAGGGTTAGATAATGTCATTTTTAAAATATATTTGCAAAAAGAATAAGATTTTTAGGGTTAGATAATTTCATTTTTAAAATATATTTCAAAAAGAATAAGATTTTTAGGCGTATGGTTAGGGTTAGATAATGTCATTTTTAAAATATATTTGCAAAAAGAATAAGATTTTTAGGCGTATGGTTAGGGTTAGATAATGTCATTTTTAAAATATATTTGCAAAAAGAATAAGATTTTTAGGCGTATGGTTAGGGTTAGATAATGTCATTTTTAAAATATATTTGCAAAAAGAATAAGATTTTTAGGCGTATGGTTAGGGTTAGATAATGTCATTTTTAAAATATATTTGCAAAAAGAATAAGATTTTTAGGCGTATGGTTAGGGTTAGATAATGTCATTTTTAAAATATATTTGCAAAAAGAATAAGATTTTTAGGCGTATGGTTAGGGTTAGATAATGTCATTTTTAAAATATATTTGCAAAAAGAATAAGATTTTTAGGCGTATGGTTAGGGTTAGATAATGTCATTTTTAAAATATATTTGCAAAAAGAATAAGATTTTTAGGCGTATGGTTAGGGTTAGATAATGTCATTTTTAAAATATATTTGCAAAAAGAATAAGATTTTTAGGCGTATGGTTAGGGTTAGATAATGTCATTTTTAAAATATATTTGCAAAAAGAATAAGATTTTTAGGCGTATGGTTAGGGTTAGATAATGTCATTTTTAAAATATATTTGCAAAAAGAATAAGATTTTTTAGGCGTATGGTTAGGGTTAGATAATGTCATTTTTAAAATATATTTGCAAAAAGAATAAGATTTTTTAGGCGTATGGTTAGGGTTAGATAATGTCATTTTTAAAATATATTTGCAAAAAGAATAAGATTTTTAGGCGTATGGTTAGGGTTAGATAATGTCATTTTTAAAATATATTTGCAAAAAGAATAAGATTTTTTAGGCGTATGGTTAGGGTTAGATAATGTCATTTTTAAAATATATTTGCAAAAAGAATAAGATTTTTTAGGCGTATGGTTAGGGTTAGATAATGTCATTTTTAAAATATATTTGCAAAAAGAATAAGATTTTTAGGCGTATGGTTAGGGTTAGATAATGTCATTTTTAAAATATATTTGCAAAAAGAATAAGATTTTTTAGGCGTATGGTTAGGGTTAGATAATGTCATTTTTAAAATATATTTGCAAAAAGAATAAGATTTTTTAGGCGTATGGTTAGGGTTAGATAATGTCATTTTTAAAATATATTTGCAAAAAGAATAAGATTTTTAGGCGTATGGTTAGGGTTAGATAATGTCATTTTTAAAATATATTTGCAAAAAGAATAAGATTTTTAGGCGTATGGTTAGGGTTAGATAATGTCATTTTTAAAATATATTTGCAAAAAGAATAAGATTTTTAGGCGTATGGTTAGGGTTAGATAATGTCATTTTTAAAATATATTTGCAAAAAGAATAAGATTTTTAGGCGTATGGTTAGGGTTAGATAATGTCATTTTTAAAATATATTTGCAAAAAGAATAAGATTTTTAGGCGTATGGTTAGGGTTAGATAATGTCATTTTTAAAATATATTTGCAAAAAGAATAAGATTTTTAGGCGTATGGTTAGGGTTAGATAATGTCATTTTTAAAATATATTTGCAAAAAGAATAAGATTTTTTAGGCGTATGGTTAGGGTTAGATAATGTCATTTTTAAAATATATTTGCAAAAAGAATAAGATTTTTTAGGCGTATGGTTAGGGTTAGATAATGTCATTTTTAAAATATATTTGCAAAAAGAATAAGATTTTTAGGCGTATGGTTAGGGTTAGATAATGTCATTTTTAAAATATATTTGCAAAAAGAATAAGATTTTTAGGCGTATGGTTAGGGTTAGATAATGTCATTTTTAAAATATATTTGCAAAAAGAATAAGATTTTTTAGGCGTATGGTTAGGGTTAGATAATGTCATTTTTAAAATATATTTGCAAAAAGAATAAGATTTTTTAGGCGTATGGTTAGGGTTAGATAATGTCATTTTTAATTAGGTAAAAAATTTTTAAAATATATTTGCAAAAAGAATAAGATTTTTTAGGCGTATGGTTAGGGTTAGATAATGTCATTTTTAAAATATATTTGCAAAAAGAATAAGATTTTTTAGGCGTATGGTTAGGGTTAGATAATGTCATTTTTAAAATATATTTGCAAAAAGAATAAGATTTTTTAGGCGTATGGTTAGGGTTAGATAATGTCATTTTTAAAATATATTTGCAAAAAGAATAAGATTTTTTAGGCGTATGGTTAGGGTTAGATAATGTCATTTTTAAAATATATTTGCAAAAAGAATAAGATTTTTTAGGCGTATGGTTAGGGTTAGATAATGTCATTTTTAAAATATATTTGCAAAAAGAATAAGATTTTTTAGGCGTATGGTTAGGGTTAGATAATGTCATTTTTAAAATATATTTGCAAAAAGAATAAGATTTTTTAGGCGTATGGTTAGGGTTAGATAATGTCATTTTTAAAATATATTTGCAAAAAGAATAAGATTTTTTAGGCGTATGGTTAGGGTTAGATAATGTCATTTTTAAAATATATTTGCAAAAAGAATAAGATTTTTAGGC